>VDFB02351594.1:0-10298 GCA_007258455.2 Sequoia sempervirens
ATTTTTCTTCAATAATTTTCAAAACAAATTTAATACTGCGGAAATATATATATATATATATATATATATATATATATATATATATATATATATATATATATATATAGCATATATATATATATATATATATGTGTATACATTTATATATATATATATTATATATATATATATCTGATATACATATATATATATTGTATACAAAATATTTTGAATACAGAGAAATAAATTTCAATAGTACAATTTACTGTTTCAATAAAAACATTTAAACACAGAATATACTTGTAAAATTTATCTACATATGAGGATTTACACAACCCCGAATTCCCAGATAGGACATTTTCTTTTATTGCTTAATTATTATTTTCCAGAGAAAACTACAATACTACTGGTTCTTTTCAAGAATTCCCATCTTGGTTATGTTATAATGAACAACAGTTCAAATCCAACAATTAATTTCATTTAAACGAACAACAGTCCCGAACTCCCAGAAAATTTTAGTTTAATAATTGACAGTCCAGAACCCAACTAAATTCCATTTTCACAACAGAAATCCCAATCCCCAGATGAAAATTTCATGCACAATGAAACAAATTCAATCAATTGCTATTTTATTTAATGCTATAGCAAATAAATGAGAAAGGAACCTGGCGTCCTGTGTTTGAAGAAGATATGTAGAAGCTCTAACCCTTTCGCCGATCCAATCCTCCGCCAATGAATGTTTTCAGCAGCAGCTCCAAGATCTTTCCCCTCAACGCCAAACTTATTCCTCAATGAATTCACAGAATAATAAAAGAATGCACACTATAACAGAAACTTGACTGCCAAATTTCTCCCAAAAATCTGTTGGAAAGAGAATGCAACCCCCCTCACAACACAAAAATCCTCTAAATAAAACCTCACACAAAAGCCTCTTCTGTTTCCTCTTCCAGAGAATACCAACAGTCACATTTCAAGAAATAAATCAAATAATATTTAATCCTTAATTCTTTTTGTTGCCTTTTCCTGTATTTATATTTCATTTTCTTTTATCATGCATTTTGATTAAACTAAATAAATTTAAATCCACAAAAATGAACTTTTTATTTGAATGTATATTCATTATCTCCACAATACACTATTAATTAATTACTTCCACATTAGAATAATTAAAATCAATCATTTACAAGATTCTAAATAAGTATCCATTAATTTTCTTATTATAATAATTATCTTTTCAAGATTATTTGTTCATAATTATTATTAACTTCAACAATTTAATTCAATTTATCTAATAATATCACTTTTACTTTTTAGCGAATTAGTTTAATTTGATCATTTGTTCTAAATCATTTGATTTAATTTAATTGATTATTATTTTAATTTCTAATCATATTTTTAAATAACTTTACAAATCACTTATGATTTAATTAATTATTTAAACATGATTACTAACATATTATATTTTCCACACAATCAAATAATACAGTAATCAATGAAGCACACACAGAACACACAAGTCCAAAACAACCCACGGAGGGGCATTACATCTCTATCCCACTCGAACTATTGCTGGAATGTTGAACCTTCGGCTGGAAAATGGACACAGTAGCTTGGAATTCTTGACAATCTGACTCAGAATGTTGATTAGTATTATGAAGCCTACACCATCTTGAAAGAGTTGTTTTTTCCAGATAAACTTCACTAGGTTTCTCCTAATTGTTTGGTTGATCTAAGGAGGTTAAGGCTCTTCCATTATTAGGAGGTGGTGGCTGCCTTCCATGATCTCTATCAAGATGTTCTCTGTCAAAGTTTTTCCCTTGAGCCTGCATCATATCCATGTTGCTTTGATCATAATTCGACTGAATCTCCCTTTGGGCTACCTGGGATTGACTATTTTGATGCCTTAGATAGGTGACTTCAGTGTTCAGCTTCTCAACTAGCTCTGTGAGTGCATCCAGCCTCTCCTTGTATGCATTTTATGGACATATGTAATTATGCTAGTATGGATTTCAAGCTCAACATATCCAAGGCTTATGAAGAAATTCCTTTGGAGTTTCCTCTTAAAAGTTTTAACTAAGTTTTGGTTCAATCAGAAGGTGGTGAACCTAATCTCAGAATGCACTTCTATTGTGAAGTACTCTGTTTTATTTAATTGTATCCCTCATGGTTTCTTTTAGGCTAGTAGAGGAATAAGACAGGGTGATCCCCTATCACCATATCTATTTATAATGGTTGTTGATATCCTAAGCATGAGGAATGTTTCAAAGATTCTTTCTTATGGTTCTATTAAGAGATCCAAACCTACCACTACCCTTGATCTGGCTGTTATACAATAATTTATGGATGATACCATCCTTTTTGGGAAAAATTCTATGGTGGAAGTAAGGAAATGTAAGAATTGTCTAAACACTTCAAGCATCAAATCATGAACACCATTGAATTAGATCTAACATACATCTAATAACCTTGAGAAATTTGAAAGATTGAATCATAAGAACCATGCAAGATAAGTCAACACAAAAGAGATCGCTAGAAAAATCACAATTCCTTTCAATTGTATTGAATCACCCAATTTCAACAACAATTATAATGTTCTGTTACAACATTTTCTTGAGAATCGACTAACTCCTAACCCTAATTCTTACTTTAATACACTAATTGCTTCCAAGAACTATCTTCAGCGATTTCTACTAATAATCCCCCTTTACAAATGAGGCAAAATTCCATATTTATAGAAAATCCTAGAACATGTTAGCCCAATATAGATTTTACAATAATAAAAAATCCTAGACAGGTCGGCCAAGAGAAATTTGAAATAAGATAAGATATGCATTAAATGCATGAGACTCCTCTAGGTCCACCTGGGATTTAAAATGTAACTCGATCCAATGCATGTGAAGCACAATTCCCAATTTAATTGATCATTAATTGGCCCCTTCATCCCTGTCTTAATTTATCTGGTATCTTGAGGACAATACTTTCCAGCTCGGCCACAGGTGAATTAATAAATTCCTTAAATCCACCTTTTGAATTAAACCCAACCTGCACTCAGTAAAAACCAGCATCAATAATATCCATCATCAATAATATATTCAAATAAATCCAATAAAAAAAATTGACATCCCACGAAAAATCGTTAATGGAAAATTTCTACACAGTTTGGGATTTTCACCCTTCCGCGGAATCTAGGCTAGAAGGGATTTCGGGAAAATCCAGAGGGAGTGGAAATCCGGGAAGTAGGCAAAACTCTATATTTTTCAGGAAAACGCAGAGGACAGGGAAAACCGGGGAAATCTGCCAGCACCAGAAAATCCTGAAACTGAAGGAAAACCTGGATTTTGACATTCTCCAATGATCTCGCTCAAATTGATCGAAGATCACAAATTTGAGGACCCAGGCTCAAAAGAAAAATCATTCATTAATGGATCTAGACTCAGAATTTTCCCAAGGGCATCAACATTCATAAAACGATAGACCAAACCCAAAAAAATAGGAATTCAATAAGGAGATGGAATTTCGGGGAAATCCGGTCCATTCGGAATTCCACAAGGTGAGAATATTTCTGGAAAACAGTCAGCTATTGGGCTTTGAGTGAAATCTAGGAAACTCCGGACCAAGCGAAAAAATTCTGAAACAGAGAAAAAACTCGAATTTCGCTCAGAACTTAAGATTTTCAAAGTGTAACTTGGGGAAAACACTTAGGCAAGCAAGATGAATATTTTAAGCTCATGCCAAGGCAATTCAAATCCACAAAATCCAAGGGCCAAAACACCAAAAACCAAAGTGAAAGAGGGTCCTTGCCTTCAGCAAGGCGTGTGTGCGAAAACTACACAACAAGATCATAACCCGTTATTTCTTATCATGAATTATCACTTTATTGTTGGTCCCTTTCCCTTCTGGTTTGAGATATTGCGAAACTCTAACCCAAACTTTACAAATAAAATTATAGAATGGTGTAATGTCCCTGTCCATGGATCCCCCATGTTTAGGGTCTTCCATAAAATCAAGTGTATTAGAAACATGGTTAAAGGTTGGAATAAGTGGGTGTTCGGGGATGCTTTCCATCAGAAAAGAGATCTCTCAAATAAACTTAAGGTAACTCAAAAAAGGATGGAGAAGGGGTGTGTCAATGAGAAAACCTCTCAATAAGAGAAAGATGACAGCACAAAATGGGACAAAGTGTTGAAAAAAGAGGAAATATTTCAGAAGCAAAAATCCAGAATACAATAATTGAATGAATGAGACCAAAAAAAATTATTTCTTTCATATCTTGGCCCTTAAGCATAGAAAAAGAAACCAAATAAACAAACTAAAAGATGATTTAGGAGCTAAAGCTACTTCTCTGGCCTAGATTGGTCTACTGGCCTTTGAATACTTCGCACATGCCTTATATGAGCCTATTGGGGCACCTAACTCAGTTGTTGATGACCTGTTACTAGACTCCATCCCTACTTTTATAAATAATTTGGATAATGATGATATTATTTGTGCTATCACTCTTGAGGAATTCAGATTAGCTATGTTAAGTATGGGTTCCTTCAGGGCACCAAGACCAGATGGTTTCCCTCTATCTTTCTTCCAAGAGTTTTGGGATATTTTGGGAGAGGACTTATTTCTTGCTACCAAGGACTTTTTTAGGTCGATAAAACTCCTAAAACAACTGAACTATACCTTTTTAACCCTCATTCCTAAAAATGAAGACTCATAGACCATGGATGACTTTAGGCACATCAGCCTATGTAACACCATCTACAAGATCTTATCCAAAATTGTATTCAACCATCTGAAACCATTTGTGGATAAAATGATTATCCCATGTCAAAAAGGATTTTTCTTAGGGTGCCAAATTATGGATGCTATGTAATTTCCACTCATGAAATCATGCATTTTATGGACATATGTAATTATGCTAGTATGGATTTCAAGCTCAACATATCCAAGGCTTATGAAGAAATTCCTTTGGAGTTTCCTCTTAAAATTTTTAACTAAGTTTTGGTTCAATCAGAAGTTGGTGAACCTAATCTCAGAATACACTTCTATTGTGAAGTACTCTATTTTATTTAATTGTATCCCTCATGGTTTCTTTTAGGCTAGTAGAGGAATAAGACAGGATGATCCCCTACCATATCTATTTATAATGGTTGTTGATATCCTAAGCATGAGGAATGTTTCAAAGATTCTTTCTTATGGTTCTATTAAGGGATCCAAACCTACCACCACCCTTGATCTGGCTACTATACAACAATTTGTGGATGATACCATCCTTTTTGGGAAAAATTATGTGGTGGAAGCAAGGAAATGTAAGAATTGTCTAAATAATTATGCTTCTAGTTCGAGAAAATGCATAAATTACAATAAAAGCATGGTTTACTTCTTTAACAACTCTCAAACTTTGTAGGATCAAGTGACTATTGTTCTAGGTTGTAAAAGTGATTCCATTCCTTCTGTGTGTCTTGGTCTCCCTCTCACACTTAAAGAAGTCACACCTTCCTTCTAGAATTTGGTCCTTGAAAGAATGCAAAGAAAATAGGAAGGATGGAAATGCACTATGCTTAGTCATGCTGGTAAGCTACTATTTAGGTGGAAAATAGGGTTTACATCAAAATGAGTTAACAAGATGATGGACCACTAAGTTTTTCCACACAAATCATGTGCAATTTATGCAATTATGAAAGCCAAAAGATGTAAATAAAAATTAAAAATTGATCCTAACTATTATAGCAACAAAAAGGGGAGTTTTGAGAGCTTGAAATGATGTGTACCTTGTAGAAAACATGTTTTTATGCCACAAAGGACTCATTCATCTTTAGTGGTGAATGTCTCGCTATTAGGGTTTCTGAAACTGAGATTAGGGTCATGTTCCTTGATGTCTACACTCTCAAATTCCTAGTTATCAACTTCTAGAAGTATGTAGGTAATTTTGTAGCTTCAATTCTTTGATTTTGCACTTTGAATGACAACTTTTGCAACTTGACAAATTTGACAATTTTGCTCCAAAATTGCTCCATTTGATCTTCAACCTATAATTCTGCAATCACACATTCAAGGGAAGAAAAACATGTTGTTTATTAGTGAATGGGATTTTTTCTTATTCAAACCCCTTGTAGGTAATTAAACCAAATGATCAAATAAAGGAATGAAGAATGAAACATGAAATATGCAATTAATGTCACCTTGGATGATGTCTTGTGAAACAAATCTGCAAACTAGAATGTAGTGGCTATAAATAATGTATATCTTGGATCCTTGAATATGATGTGAACAATGCTTGCAAGTAGATCTTCAATGCTACATCCACTTTCTTAGCTCAACAACATACATGAATGCATAAAACCCTTGTCATGATGAATTGATCTTGAATTTTTGCAATAGACTCTTGAAATTTGTCTTGAAATGCTTTATGAATGCTCTTGTAATGCTATAATGCTTGATAACTTGAATGCTTGAAGGTTTAGAATGAATTTCTAGGTGTTGTTAGGAGAAAAAATGTGACTTAAACCCTTATTTATACTAAATTAGGAGATTAACCCTGAAATTCAAACAATTAAGGCTAACACCAGATCTGGAAGTAAACTTTATTAAATTACCACCAGAATGAAATTTGAAAAGGGGGTCCTCATTAAGGGAAGACCCATTCGCCAACTAGGGCGAATGGGTCCTAGCTCAATTTTCTAGGACCTAACCCTGGGGATGGAAAGAGCATCAAAAACCCATTTCAGATCAACTTAGAAAGGGGTGTCCTATTAAGGTAGGAACCATTCGCCACCTAAGGTGGATGGGTTTTGGTACCATTTTCCAGATTTTCCCAATTAAATGTTTTATTATTTAAATTATGTGTGTCAGGATAGATCTTCGAGAGGTGTCATAAATAAGGTCTAAATTTGAATTAAAGGGGGTTAATTAACTCCAATTAACCAGAATTAATTAAAACCACCCTAGATAAATGTGGAAGTTCTTTACAACCTTCACAACACCTAAATAAGGTACAAATTTAAATATATTTTATTAAGAAGGGCCCCATTAATCTTAATTAAGTAAATAAATCCAAGAAAAGTGTGAAGATGTGTTACAACACTTTACAAAAGCTTTGGAAAGGACCAATTAAGGAACGTTTTAATAAAATAAGGGTCCTAAAATGATGTGAATGTGTACAACACATTACAACACTATTCCAAGACACCATTAATTCAGATTTAATGTAAATTATCAAACCAAATAAGGGAAAAAGGATACTTTTTCCGTTACTACATTTTTCCCCCACTTTAGTGAGAGGATGACCCCATGTCAAACTCACACTAAAGTAGACATCCAAGACACTTAATTATGCAGCAGTAACAAAGATATATAATCATACCTTGTCAAGGGTCAAGAAAAAGAAAAACAAAGGATCAAGCATGACTGTTCCAATGCGATGTGGAATGGGGTTGTTTGTGCATAACATATGCTACTCACTTATAGGAAATTTCTTGTGTTATCTCATGGTCTCTTGTAGGAAATTGTAGGAGGTTGTTCTATAGATTGTTCTTGTATGTTCAAAAGTGTTTTTGGTTCAATCATTGTTTCATTAAGGATAGTTGGTATAGTCATAGGTTGAGGCATATTGTGAAGGGATATTTATGCTATTTTATTTTCTTTTAATTTTTGATATGATTTGAAAAAGAAATCTTCATGAGGCTTGATAGGTTCCATAGGCTCAGGCCAAAAGTAATCTAGTGAAAAATTCCCTTTTGTTGAGGCAGGATTAAATCCACTATGATGCACAGTGAATATATTATTTTCAAATAGAAACTTTATACATTTATGCACAACAAAAGGAATGAAATTAATGGAGTGAAGCCATGGATATCCTAGCTTCACATGAAATTGGTTTGATTGTGGAATGATGGAAAATGAGACTGTTAACATGTTTGGTCCAACCTTTAAAGGGAGATCTATTGAGCCTACCATAGGGAAATAAAATGCATTATTGTCTTGATCCATGCTTTCGGGTTATCATATGTTTCTTGATATAACTCATGCACATATAAGAATTCTTCTGTGATCACATTCTCTCCACAGGTGAGATCAATGAATATCCCATTGGTGGGATTTTATTGATTAAACTAGCTATGTAAAGATGATCATCAGGTGCACATTTAAGTATGTCACTTTGTGAGAAACAAATGTCAAGAGGTTATCTAGTCGAGCCCTTACAAGGTCTAGCTTTGATAAATGTTATCACTTCATCTAGGGGATTATGTTGAAGAGTATCAATATTGTCATCGTTCGTGTCAACATTCATCACATCATTCTTTGTTTCACTAGCTTTGACAAATGAAATATTCTACTTAGGCATGGGATTTGTAAAGATTTACAAATTTTGATTAGGCGGGGCTATAGAATTATTACCTTGATCATTCACACCTCCAATTTGAAGTTGATTATTGTTAATAAGGCCTTACAAAAGATGTTTAAGATGCTTATAGTATTTGGTACCATGTCCATTTTGTTGATTGTAATGACAATAATATTTTTTTTGGAATCCTTTAGGCAATGGTATAGTAAGATCACATTCTCTAACAGGAGGTAAGGTAATCATGGTCTTGTCAATAATTTGCAACATAATATTGTGAAAGGTATCAGGTAAAGGGGTGAACTCTCTCTCCCTTTCTCTGAAAGGATTTGTCATCTTTATAGAAGCCACTTGATTATTGTTTTGTTGAATTGTCTGAAGACGATTTAAGTGTAAAAATCCCTTATTTTGTTTCTTGAAAGGTTGACAAAATTTTTGAGTTGTATGTTCAAAATTTTTAGGACAACTATGTGGATTTTTCACATCACGACCACCAGTTGAGTTTTGATGGTCATGATAGGTTCTACATAACTTTGTGAAGGATGGAAACCTCAACATTTCAAGTTTTCTTTGGATTTTATCTTGTAAGTTTGTAATGAACATTCATTGAAGGTCAGCATCAGGAATCTTAATGTTCACTTGTGAATAAAGTGTTTCGTATCTTGCTATGAAATCAATCACTTTCTCATCCTATTTTATCTTGCATGTCATTAAGTTAGCAAGGGTCATCTTGGAACCCATGTGAATATGGAAGTGGTTGTAAAAGGAATCAATGAGTTCATTGAATGAACCAATTGAATTTTTTAGAAAAGAGGAGAACCATTCTAAAGCAGTATCTTTTAAGGATCTAGGGAACAACTTAGCTAAAATTTTATCCTCAAAGATGAAATCACTACACAAGGTTAGAAAGGCAGAAACATGGCTTACAACATCTCCTTTCCCACCATATTTCTTAAATCGATGGACCTCTATACCTTTTGGAATTTTTTCTCATAATATGTCAAGGGAAAATGGGGTGGACTTGATGTATTTCAAGGGTTGACTATTATTGTTCTATTGTAATGTTGTCACTTGTTGAAGAGATGTCATGGTTTACAAAAGTAAATTAATGAGAGGGTCATTTTGGTTATAAGGTTGAGGGGATTAAGGTGGTGTAGTGTATGTATGTGGAGGTCTCATGAATTGTAGGTTGGTGAAGGTGGATTGTTAAGGAGTTATTGTCTTTGAATGGACAAGACTAGAAGTATTTCCCATGGGAATACCTATGGAAGTGTACAGAGTGCTCGTTGGTATGAGTGTTGTAGTTGGTTGAATGGTAGTTGCGGGTTGAAAGGTTGTTGTAGGTTGGAATGTTATTGTAGATTGGAATGTTGTTGTAGATTGGAATGTTGTAGGTTGGAATGGTGTTGTAGGTTGGAGTGTTGTTGTAGGTTGTGTACTAGTGTATGTAGGGATGGGCATTGGTATTGTGGAGGACAGGATTGGAATTTTACCTTCACTTTGAGTAGACCCCAAAGCTTGAGTGGAAGTTGTAATGGTAGGGATGGTGTTGGTAACATTAAGGACATTGGTTGTAGGAGGTGAAGTCATGGGAAATGAAGTATGCAAACTATGAGCCATGAAGGGTTGATTATCAACACTATCAGGAAAAGAGTTAGAGCACCCAAGATCCACAACGAGTGAGATATTGAGGGATGACATGATCCTCGAACTGTCTTATAATTGTAGTGCTAATAGGACACCAAGTTGTAAATATCATGCAAGTTTTACAACCCTAGTGTAGAAACCCTAGAATAGCAAAGGGGCCTAGAATGAAATTAAATTTTTAGTTTCTAAGCAATGTAATTTACTCATTATACAATGCAATAAACTGAAAATGAAAATTTTGAATGCAATTTTGAATTTTAACAATGCACTAAAATGAAAAAATTTAAGCTAAATGTAATGAATTTGATGAAACAACAAATTAGGAAACTGAAACAGGAAA
>VDFB02351595.1:0-45151 GCA_007258455.2 Sequoia sempervirens
GGCATATATGCATGTGGTTTGGTGATCTAAAAGTCATGTTTCTGAGTTTTTGTATGTGTCTGCACAGTCTAGATGGACTAATGGAAGGAGTTCGGTGTTTGAAGATCATTTCACTTGTTGTGGATGTATCTAAAGGAACCTGAGATGTGTTCTCATGCATAATGAAGCATGTTGTGTTGTTCGTGTGCTATCTTCATGTTGGGAAGCGTGTACATCAATGCTCATTTTTGTTTTCATTAGGTTTGGTTGACCTAGTGTTTACACTTTATTTAAAGAATTAAATTTAATTAAGGAAGCATGTGGTTGATCTGAGACATTAGTTTTGGTCTTGATTAAATATTTTTATTGGTCCACTCTCATTCTTTTCCACTGTGGGAATGTTGAGTTTCTGACCTAATTTGAATTTATGAAATGAAGTTTATGTGGCTGACCTTGGAGAAATTTTATAAGGTTGAAGATGGTATAAATGCAAGTCAAATTGTGAAGATTTGGAAGTAGATGAAAAGTGACAAAGTAAGCCACAAATCAAAAGTAGAAGTGTGTTTGACAGTGAGTTGAGGCAGCAATACTTCATTGTCTTGGATTCTTGAAGGCAGTGAGATGAAAGTTTTTGCAATCTTCTGATCAAGGCTATGAATGTGTGTTTATTGTTGTGGTGGATCTTTTGTTCTCTTTTGTATCTGTAGGCAGTGAGCCTCCCTGTTGGACAGTGAGTCCTTTCTGTAGGCAGTGACCCTTTGTATTTGGACAATGAGTCCTCTTTTGGGTAGTGAGCACTTGGCAGTGAACCTCTGTATTGGGTTTTATAATCTCTTATATTGTGATTTAATCCACACCATGGTTTTTCCCTCATTGGGTTTTCCACGTAAAAATATGGTGTTCATTGTGTTGTTTTTACTTTCTGTTATCTGCATTTCATGTTCATACTTAATAACATAATAGTTTGGTTGTGGGATTGATAAGTGTTGAAGTTTTGAATTTGAATTTGTGTGACAATTGATTCACCCCCTGTCTTAGTTGTCTTATGCCTTTTTAACACTCTTCACCATCAACAACTTTAGGTACTTTGCAAATGTAGACCCTTCTACTCACTACATTAGAGTCATAGGCATTAGGATCACACTTTAGATCTCTGCATATGATTAAATTCCCATCTCAAAACATCCTTGCATCACCTCACACTTCTCCAATAATTCACATTTCCTTTATACCGTTTACAACCTTAAAAACATCTTTCAAGGTCGGCTATGCACCTCAAACATGCAAATTCAAAATAGATTGGCATCAA
Source organism: Sequoia sempervirens (assembly GCA_007258455.2). NCBI lineage: Eukaryota > Viridiplantae > Streptophyta > Pinopsida > Cupressales > Cupressaceae > Sequoia > Sequoia sempervirens. The sequence goes on from VDFB02351595.1 coordinate 1,289, forward strand.
AACAATCCTGTAGTGGAGAGGAATGAAGGTGGACCACATAACACCTTAACTTGGACCTAAATCCACATATATACATCATGCCATGCTTTCACAAACATTGAAGCACATATGCATTTATTGTAAACACCCAAGGTCAATCAAACCTATGTTAACACCATTAAACATTTAAGTACACACACTTTCTCAAACCCAAAGATGACTTGTGAACGACACACAACACTTAAACATAATTTGGAATATTCTACAAACACCTTGAAATCCAACAAATCCCTCACAAAATCATACACAGGTAAAAAAAATAATCATTATGTACACCTAGTTAGCCTTTTGCATACTGTAACACATGAATCTAACCTTGTGAAGCACTAAAACTCAAAAAAATATAATAAAAGATAGATACAGATATTGTAAGCACATTAGTAGATCCGTAAGACCAAAAACCACAATGTGGAGAAATGTGGAGCAAAACCATTTCTCCTAGACAACCTTGCTTCACATGTCACACTGGTGAACACAACTTCCATCAAATGATCCAAAACATGAAACTATGGATGTAACACCTCTGAATGCCTTGGATCAACATATCCAAACCACACAAGCAAATCTTCAACCATGAAGAAATGTGGAGCAAAACACTGAACACTATTCTACCACACTAAACTCTCTTTTAATCAAATATTCTCAAAATCACTTGGAAACCAAGCACCAGAAACACCTTCTCAACATTTCAACCACACAAGAAGTTGAACATCCACAAACACATGCTCATCAAAGCAACACTAGAGGTTGACATCAGTGAGACTACTAATGACAACGTAATGCAACCAATCAAAGCATCTCCATAGGTTGACGTCAATGCAACAACATAGATCAGTTGACATCAATGACAACACAAACTTCCAACATTCTTATAATCATAACACCAATCAAAGAAGGGTAAAATGTAGACACTCTATATACATCTCCACTTATTAATAATAACCAATCATAAATTAATTAAGGGCCACTATTTAATTAATTATCCGCAACAATTAATTAATCATTCTTCTAATCCCCTTTCATTCCTCAAGGTTAATTAATTAAATTAAATTAATCAAACTTGGCTTAGTCCCTAATTTATTTAAATAAATCAATTAATTAGTACTTTCTTAATTAATTAATTTAGATAACTAATCCCTCATTAAAATCTCCTCTTATATTCAACTCTACATCACCACATGTAGACAAATAATATTATCCTTTAATCTCAACCATTCAATCAATCAACATGAATCAAAATCTAAATTGTTCACCATGTTCCATGCTAACCATTCGACTCCATTCTCCCACACGTGTGAGCAAGCTCCATCACCCCACTCCTTTCTCACACATGTGTGAGCATATCTTCCACAAATTCCACCTCCAAATGTGAGCATGCATGGTCTTCCACCTCTTCCTCCACTTGCTATCTTCTTATTCAAACTCCCATTTTTTTTTATCAAATATCATCCATTGATAAAGGATTTTCTTCCCTCCTTATAACACTTGTCACAAAGCTATGAATTTTCTACATGCAACACAATCTTAGCCCTCTATTTCTCTCTTGAGAAATCTATTTAATGGAGGCTTTCCACCCTCATTGCATTAACTATTCATACATTATCCATATATTGTCCAATTTCATAATCAATCATAACAATGCTACCATCATTCTATCTATTTGAATAGCATTCTAACACAAGAGAAGATCCACATATAATTACTTGGAGCACATCCATAGATCTAAATGGTGGTATAATGCTAGTTATTTTCTATTTTTCTTGCATTTGTTAGAATAATAATTTATTAGCTAATAATTAATTAATCTTTAATTGATTATTAGATTAATTTCACTTTATGCACATTATCTAAACTTATAAGTGTTTATTTTATTTTATTAGAGTGAGCTATTATTAGATCATTCTTTCTCATCATATAGGATGATGACACTAGTCAAATCTAATCCCTTTATCATCGAAGGTTTTCTCTTATAAGCACTCTCCTTCATTGTATTATTTTATTTTGTAAGTTTTTTTTTGAGGAAACAACAAATCATTATTTGCAACTTTCTTGCATGGAAGGTGTTCTCGTTCACTGTTTGATCTTGTTTTGTGTGTGTTTTCACAAATTTAATAGAATTATGGTTTATTTTCTCCATTGATTATCTATCATGAATGTGACCATTTATTTGAGCCCTTGGGTTGTTTATTGTTTCTAATCCACTATGTCTAGTACAAATAAGGGGTCCACAATATATAATTAATGTTTAATTAAGATTGAAGTTATACCATTCTTTTTATTTTTGAAATTGGATTTGTATAAAAGGCATATACAAACACATTATAGAAATAGACTAACTCTATTACATTTACTTAGTATTTGTTTTAGTCCAAATCTTATATTTGTATCTTTTCATCCTCGATTATAAGAATGGAATAACTCTTGCATTTGCTTTATGTTTGTTTTGTTTCCAAATCTCATATTTAAAAGGTATCCTCTTCAATAATAAGAATAGAATAATTCTATTGCATTTACTTATATTTCATTCTATGTCCAAAACTTATATTTGAATTTTCTCTTATAAATACTACATCTAATAATTAATTATCTCAAATACTCTAACATCAAATAATCAATTATCTGATTGAATTAACTCCTGTACTCATCGTATATTCTTACATCAAACAATTATCCAAAACAAAATGCCAATACTATTTCAATCCAACAATCTCTCATTCACGCAAGACACCAACTTCACTCGAACACCAACTAAACGACAACAAAAATTGTAGTAAATACATGTACTGTTAGAAAATATTTAAATCTCAATTTCTTATGGTCATCATGCTTATTAAGCAAAACTGTGACGTTAAAGAAAAATAACAATTGGCATATTCCTTAAAAGTTTGGTGGGGAGCGAGATGCGTGTTCTACCCAACAAATAATAATTATTAAGATAAAATTTAAATCTCCATAATAATTATTAAAAAACTATCAAGCTCTTAGAATCAGAACTCATTCACGTTTAGAAAAGCAGGAATGAAATTTGATTTGATGAATACTGTCTAATCACGCATAACAACTCCCACACCAATAATAAAAATTATCTGTGCTGCTGCTGCTTGCGTGGATTGAACTGAAATAGGAATTCAAAGGTGAAGAAATCTTCTGACAGATGAACTGAAATAGGAATTCAAAGATGAAGAAATCTTCTGACTGGTGAACAGAAATAGGAATTCTAAGGTGAAAAAATCTTCTGACTGGTGAACAGAAATAGGAATTCTAAGGTGAAAAAATCTTCTGACTGTTGAACTGAAATAGTAATTCAAAGGTGAAGAAATCTTCCGACTGTTGAACTGAAATAGGAATTCAAAGGTACCCATTGAAGAGATCTTCTAACTAATGAACTGAAATAGAAATTCAATGGTACCCATTGAAGAAATCCTCTAACTGATGAACTGAAATAGAAATTCAATGGTACCCATTGAAGAAATCCTCTAACTGATGAGCTGAAATAAGAATTCAAAGGTACCCATTGAAGAAATATTCGACTGTAGTGTATGCCATCTCTGGATAAAGCTCACAGACTTCCAAATCGTTGGGTTCTTCCATCTTAAAATTGTATTGGCATCCATTAATAAAGATGTCATGCGTCAAGGAGGCCACTATGCTCTCTGGAATATAGTTAGCTGTACCAGTCACAATAAAATTCTGTCACAAGTTATCAACTGCTCAAGTACCCATGTGAATAAACTACTAAATTTATCATATAATAAATAATGTAGTGTGGTATATACCTTTGGCTATGGCCAAGAGATCTTGTTCTGAGATGCAAACCCTAGGAAGAGTCCTCCCAATCTTTTTCTCCCATATTGCTGCAAGCTCATTAAGGGTGAGGAAGTTTTTTGGTGGTCTGAAGTGCACACTCTTATTAACAGTACGAACATCCTCCACGGCCTTTATGGTGTATTTACCAATGTCTTCCCCCGTCACAAAGTAGGCTGTTATAAAAAATCCATAAATTAATACTAATATCAAGATCCATAGCACACTTTTCAACAGTTCAAATGTTAATAATAACAGTTTTTCTATTAAAAAAATTGTTGTTTAAACTCGTTTTTCACATTAATCTAGAAAACATTAATTATTAATCAAATTAGTTAAACGTATACATGCAAAAAAGTTCATAACTTTCTAAATATATTTAGATTTCATACTTTTGCCAATATGCTACTATTTAGCATTTTACCTTTGATATTCCCATCTCCATAGATTTCAAACTGGTCTTGGGGAGGAGGAAGCTCAGATGGATGGGTGTGATAGAAATAAGGCCACCCAGCAATGGAGTTGCAGCAGATATAAGTGTATGGAATGTTGGCTTCCTCAATTGCCCTCCTAACAAATCTCTTCTCTTTGTAAAAGCTTAGCCCTGGCTCTACCGGATTAGCTCTGTCTATATCATGCCCGAATTCTGAAGGAAGAAATCTCTGGATCAAACATGAGCGTTAGTTCTAATACCAATTATAGGTGAATCAGGAAACAGACAATAAATTAAGGGTGAAATAGGAAACAAACAATGTTCTGGTCCTAGTCCTGACCTTAACGGTGCCAATTTCTTTAATGGCATCTAAAATTTTCAGCTGATCTGTAAGTTCAGCACCACCTACAACGGAAATAATTACATCATTTCCTTGCATGGCCTTAACCATGGAATTGTGGTCATTTAAATCTCCCTGCATGAAACCATTAAACAATACATGAAATTATAAAAGAACATTCATGTTGATTGTGCAACAGTTGAACCTACCTAGGAAAAAAATTAGTATTCTATCAAAGATAAAAAAAATTATAATTCATCATATAAACTTTTCCCTTCATTGATGTTTCAGATCATATTTTATAATCTATTATTAGTTGGTATATTTCACTATACAATTTTTTTTCCTTCATCAACATTTCGAAACATACTCCATAATTCATCATTTCTATGATCTATTATAAATTGGTATATTTCACTAGATGCAAGTTTTTTCTTTCACATACTCCATGATTCGTCATTAGAATGAGATAACAAAAACATACATAAAGAATGTGAACACCAGCATCTTTCAATTCCTGAAGGCACTGTGCTTTGGCAGGATGAGAGGCCGTTGTGGGCCGAATGAGAGCATGAGCAAGATGGCCTGCAGCCACAGCTGCCAAAGCAACAAACCGTCCAATATAACCTGTGGCCCCAATCACTAGTATTTTACTAGTACCACTTTTCTCTTTCTCCACACCATGATCACAAGAGGGAGTCTCAGAAACAGTGGCCAATAGTGGAACTGAATTTTCCTCCAGTATTTGTATATTCTGGTGGACATTGACAGAATGAGGCATTGTAGCAGTACTTGCAGCCATTGCTAAGCCTTACTAGTCTTTAGTTCTTAACTAGTTCTAACCCAACAGAGAAATTTGAGCGTACAAAGCAGTGAAACACTCAATATTATATAGCTCATGGCCTCGATCCTTGGGTTGGTAGTTAGCTAAGTCTTACCAGCTGGTTCAAAGAAGAAAGTTAGATATGCATACTTAATACTTAGTTTTTAAAGTCCAAGATCCCAATGCTGTCACAGCAAGATACTGTGCCTGACAGAGATAGAATATTGTATTTGCCAAACTTATATGCTCATGAGACAATGCATTTTGTTACTGTATAAAATATGATGTTATCTCATTTTAGATTTTGAATGCATGTCTGAGCGCCATGTGATGCAGAGGGAAAGCTTATTGGCTTTTTTCTTTCTAGGTAAGCTGTCCTACAAATTATTGTGAATGGTGTAACATCACTGCAATGGGACACGATTGGCTTTCACTGTTTATTTTCAAATAAGGTGGTTGATCGGAATTAATGGCATGTGATAAAAGCATTTCTTGTGGCATTTCTTTTGGCAGAAATAATGCAAAGACAATTTTTCTCTTATATCCATTGGATTTTGGAAAAAAAGGATAGTTGATTGGTATTAGGTGTGATGAATGTTAGACAAACAACTACTATTGACTGTTTTATTATTGAATAGAGTTGAGGTCTTTATCAAGATATCTTTGTAAAAATAACCCTTTTTAAACAAATTATTTAAATAGAATATTTTTTTATGTTATGATAATTATTAGAAAAATTAAAATTAAAACTATTAAAAATAACATATACTTATATAATAGTTACAAGTAAAAACAAACATAAAAATTAAGAAATAACTAATGGTGATATTTTTTTCAAATGTAAAGTTATATATAAAATATTACAAACTAGTAATGTCTATTTCTTAAAAAAGTCTATTAAAGATGTAAAAATGCTATTTTATAAGTGTGAGAATGATACCTTTTTATTATTTTTAAATAAATTTTATCTATATTTATAATTGAATTATAATTATAGTTTATGTTTTATTTAATTATGTGGACTATTTAGCTTCAAGATTTTTTGATAAACTGTGTGTATATTTTTACATCAACGTTTCGGATCATACTCCATGATCCATCATTAGGATGAAAAGTAGAAAGAGAGAGAAATCAAAAATTATAGTTTTATTTTTTATGCTGGAACATATATTGAAAAAATTAAAACTATTGTGTATTTGTTTATTGTTTGTTGTTATTTTGATGTTATACTACACTTTTGTTGGAGTAATTAGGATAATCATTTTAACATAAAGGAGGGGTAAAAATTTATTAAAACAAAAAGAAGAACAAAGCAAGGGCATTAAACAACCCTATCCAGCTCCACCACGTGATCCAACTGTTGAGACAGATTTGGGGGTAACTAACCCCAATCCATCAAATTCCAATCATGAATATGATTAAAAGCCCATTTAGCCAAACAATCAACAACACTAATCATTTGAAAATTAATTAATCATTAATTATTATTAATTCCTTTATTACTTTAATTACTTTAGTTAAACTTAGGAATGTTTTCTTATTATTAATTTGGGCTATTTATAGGTTAAATTGTCTCATTGTATGAGATTATGACACTTGTCACAGTCTGATCAAATCCTCATCTAGGGTTTTTCTTTTTCTTTTATAAGTATGCATGATTGTAATTTGTAATTATTCACATGTATTCATATTCATTATTCAATATAGAAAGAATATTAGATGCTTGTGTGGATCAATCATTTCTCTCTTGGTTGCATAGAAAATCGATTGCTTTGATCTCTCATTTGTGATAGACGTTTTGGTTGCAAGTGATTTATGGGAGCTGTGGGATTCATTATCAACTCCAACATGATATCCGAGCATCAAATATGCGACTTCCTATCCAAATTCTAAGAGGTCCAAGAAATCTTCGCCAATATATTTTGTTTGGTGTATTTTGGAGAAAAACAATTTTTGGGTTTTGTTTACAATCATGAAAATTTGTTGGAAGTTTGAAAGATTGAGTTGTTTGTGATTTTCTTGGGTGTTGTCATTGATGTCAACCCATTCTATGAAGACTGTGTTGGAATGCTGCTAGTGTTTATAGTGTCAACCCCTACCATTGGAGTTGTGGAAGTTTGGAGTTGTTGGTATTAATGTCAACACAATGTTATTGGTATGGCCATTGATGTCCTACTTTAGTAGAGTTGTAGAAGTTATTGGTCTGACTTGTGTTTGGGTAAAATATTGTTGTAGTTGGAAAGTGTTGCATCTTATAGATGTTGTAGGTGTGTTGTAAAGATGTTAATGTTGTTGATGAAGTTGGTTCACTTGGTTTCCAAGTGCTTTCAAGAAAATTTGAATAAAAGAGAATTTAGTGTTATGCTCCTCATTTCTACATGATTGAAGATATACCCATGCAGTTTGGATGTGATGACTAGAGGTTTTAAAAGGTATCATATCCAGAGTTTCAGGTTCTAGATCATTCTACAGTGGAAGATGAGTTTGATAGTATGTTTGTTTGGTAAAATAGGGTGTCTAGGAGAAATGAGATCGCTCTGCATTTCTCCACAGTGAATTTTATGGTATTGAGGATATGAGAACATGGTTATATTGGTTGTATCTACCTTCCCTTGAAGTTTTAGAGGCTAAGTTGTTCTGTAAGATTATCTAATGTGTTGGGTGTTTGTGCTGGTACATCTAGTTGCATAGAATGAAGGTGTTCTTGAGTTTTAGTTGGTTACAGTAGTTTGGAAAATATTTTGATGATGTTGGAATATTTAGAAATATTGTATGAATATTGTGGAGTGTTTTTGTGTGGTCCATGAGATGTTTTTGGACCTTGAGAGGTGTGTTTGGCATCGTTTGGTAGTGTTAGTGTAGGTTTGGTCAACTTAGTGTGCTAACACTGATTGTAGAGGATAATTGTTGTTTGAGGAAGTGTTGAGAAGCATATTTATGTAGAATTGGGTCCCAATTAAGCAATGGCATGGTTCAACTTCATTTCTTTATATTGTGGAAGTGTTTAGTGTTGACCTATTTGGTGTTACACAATTAAGGTGTATACATTTCATTAAGATCAACCTAATTAAGATTGGTTTAGGTCGTGGGGAGTATAAATGCAAGGAGAATTATTGTATGGATGTAGAGTGAAGTGTTTGTGATGTAAAAGATGTGAAAGTGATCAAGTGCATTTATTTGAGTGTGAGCCTTAATGCGGCCCATGACTTCCTAATGCAGTGACTAGAAGGCATCTACATTTCATTCTATTTGATGAATTGTTTATGCTTCAATAGAATTATACCTTCGCTATATGGGAGATGCATTGTTAGGAGTTCAAGTTGGAAATGAGTCACCCCTTCTTCTTTCTTTGTTTTGGATAGTGAGTCCTTTGGTAGTGATCCACTAGTAGTGAGCCTTTCTTTATCTTTCTAGGTAGTGAGCCTTATTGTATTTGGTATTGCAATTCATATATTTGTGAGCTAATCCTCGCTGTGGTTTTTTCCTTGGGTTTTCCACATAAATATGGTGTTTTTATGTGTTTGATGTGTCTGCATTACTACTTTACATATTTAATTTCTATTAATGCATGTCAAGGGTTTAAGATCTAATGCAGATATAAATGTTAATGAGGGTTTATGATGCTTTAAAAGTACATAACAAATTCACCCCCCCTCTCAATTTTACTTTCCATCTAACAATTGGTATCAAATCTATGGTTCCTAGGAAGAATCTTAACTGCTTGAGGTAGATTCTAATGGCGCACAAGAAAGGTTTCAAAGCTCCCTTGTTCGATGGAAAAAAATTATCTACTAGAAAGCTAGGATGGAGTCTTTCTTAATCTCTATTGGATTTGGTGTTTAGCAGTCTATTGAAAGATGTTATACTATGCCTACAAATGGACCATCAATTGATGATGAGATCAAGGCATATGAGAACAACAACAAAGAAAGGAATACAATCCTGAGTGGTCTTACTAATTCAGAACTTGTGAAGGTTATAAGCTACAAATATGGTAAAGATATCTAGACAAAGCTAAAAGGAATCTATGAAGGAAATGACAAGGTCAAACAAGCAAAGATGTAGATCTACAAAGCCAAATTTAAAATCCTAAGGATGTCTAAAGATGAAGATATTACTGCCTACATGCTCAAAGTTGATGAAGTTGTCAATGCCATGAATGGTCTTGGTGGAAAGCTAGATGAAAGAGATGTGGTGAAAAATGTATTAAGGACTCTTCCTAAAGCTTATAGTCATAAAGTTTCTTCTATTGAGGAATCTCATAATTTGGATAATTATTCTAGAGATCAAATGTTTGGTGCTTTCACTTCTTTTGAAATGAGAGAGTTTGGTCAAGGTACTACAAAAAAAGAAACTACTTTTAAAGTTTGCAAAGTGGAAAAGAATGATGGATCAGATCTAGGTGATCTTGATGAGGTGGAAGTAGACTTTGTGAGGAGATTGAAAAAGGGTACTAGAAAATATAGAGGTAAGGTACCATTCAAATATTTCAATTGTGGAAAGATAGGTCGTTATGCATCTAAATGTCCAATCAAGGCTACTAATGGAAAACAAAAGGATCATAAGGGTAAATTTGTCAAGAAGAGTTATTATGTTGAAAAGGACATTGGTGTATCTGATGATGGAGAATAAAATTATCCGAATGAAGGAAGTGATGAATGCTTGTTCATGGCTTTAAATGTTGGAACTAATTCTACTAATATTGAAAGATGTGTGAAGGAAAGTGCTCTAGAAATTGAAAGAACCATGTTGACTAATTTTCATGCTAGAGAGGAGAAGAATTACTGGATCATTGATAGTGGATGCTCAAATCATATGATAGGTGATAAAAGTAAGTTTACTAATCTTGAAAAGTATGATGGCGGTCTAGTTAAGTATGGTGATGATACATCTGCTAAAATTTGTTGAAAAGGTTTAATTAGTTTTGATGGAAATCATAATACAGATGATGTTTTTTATGTCAAGGATCTTTGACATAATCTTCTAAGTATAGGAAAAATGTGTAGCATAATCTTGTATTTTAGAATGGTGGTTGTGAAATCAAAAAAGGAAGCTTTGGTATTCTAGTTGTTGCTAGAACAAGGATAGGAGGTAATGTCTATCAACTCAAAGGTAATAGTACAAAGTACTTTATGTCTCAAACTAATGAAAATTAGCTATGGAACAAAAGAATGGGTTACATTAATTTTGATAGCATAGCAAGGATAAGCTCTATTGATGTTTTCAAATATTTTCTAAAGATTACAAAGGCTATTAATGTAATCTGCAAAGAATGTTAAGTTGGAAAGAAAACAAAGGAAAGATTCAAGACAAAGGAATATTCTACCACAAGTCCCTTGGAGTTAGTGCATACAGATATGTGTGGACCTACTAGAATTAGAAGCTCATGTGGTGATAGGTATTTTATGTTCTTGATTGATGATTATTCTAGAATGGCTTGGGTTACATTTCTCAAAGAAAAATCAGAAGCTCTAGAAAAGTTTAAAGTATTTAAGGTTATGGTTGAGAATGAAATAAATCTGAAAATCAATTATTTAAGGCCTAATAGAGGTGGTGAGTTTACTTCAAATGAGTTTAATAATTTTTGTGAAGATCATGGAATAAAGAGGCATTTGTCAACCCCTAGAACTCCTCAACAAAATGGAGTTATGGAAAAGAGAAACATAACCATTCAAGAAGTAGCTAGGACAATGTTGAAGGAAGCTAATATTTTGGATGTTTATTGGAGAGAAGCAATTCATATTGTAGTCTACATTCTTAACAAGGGAGAATAGTTCAAAGAATCCTTATGAGTTATGCTATGGTAAACCCCCCACTATGAAATATTTCAAAGTCTTTGGAAGCAAGTGTTATATCATAAGAGATGAATAAAACTTAGGAAATTTTGATGCAAGATCTAATGAAGGAATCTTCCTTAGATACTCTACAAGAACCAAGGGCTACCAATTTTACAATAAAATATTGATGAAGATTGTTGAAAGTGCAAGTGTCATAATGGATGGGGAACCACATCAAATTTTGGTATTGATGGAAGGATATGAATCTAATGAATACCATTGTAGTGAAGAAGAAAAGACTCAAGACAAAAAGAGTTAACAACTAAAGAGGAAGAAACTCTAGAAAAGAATCATAAGACTCTCAAGTATGTGTAGAAGAATCATTCATAAGATAAGATCATTGGAGATAAGAGAAAAGGTGTGCTAACAAGAAGAAAAGCTGCTATGACAGAGGAACAAGTAATTTTTTCTTTCTTTCTAAGGTGGAACCAAAAATAGTGACTGAGGCATGAAAAGATGAGAATTGGATCAAAGCAATGAAGGAAGAGTTAGAACAGATAGAGGAGAATCTAACTTGGGAATTGGTCCCAAGACCAGCAAATAAGAATGTGATTGGTACTAAGTGGGTATTTTGGAACAAGCTGAATGAAGATAGAAAATTTATCAAGAACAAGGCTAGACTTGTGTGTAAGGGTTACTCACAGGTTGAAGATATAGAATTTGAATAAAAAAAAAATTGGTTGCAAGAATGGAAGCTATCGGGATGTTTTTATCTTTTTCGACACATAAAAGATTTCAAAGTTTATCAAATGGATGTGAATTCTACATTCTTGAATGGTGAATGAGAAGAAGAGGTATACATTGAACAACCAGAAGTTTTTCAGTTGTCAAAAGATGCAAATATAGTCTGTAGGTTGAAGAAAACATTGTATGGACTAAAGCAAGCTCCTAGAGCTTGGTATGCAAGGTTAGATAAGTACTTGTTGCAGCAAGGATTTAGGAAAGGTACTGCAGATAGCAAACTATATTTCAAATTTGAAGGAGAACAAATATTAATTATGGTAGTATATGTTGATGACATCATCTCAAAAGGAAATGATGATATGTGAAAAAGGTTTTCATAGGAAATGCAGAAAGAATTTAAGATGTTAATGTGTGGGGAGATGAATTTCTTCCTTGGTTTGTAGATCAATCAATCAAAGAAAGGTATATTCATATCATAGTCTAAGTATGTTATGGAATTGTTGAAGAAGTTTAGAATGGATGACTCTAAACTGGTAGGTACTCCTATGGTTACTAGTTTTAATTTGAGCAAGAATGATGAATCTCCTAAGACAAATCAAAGCAAGTATAGATCAATGATTAGTGGAGTGTTATATCTTACTTCTACTAGACTAGATATCATGCATTTAGTCTGTCTTGTGGCTAAGTTTCAAGAAGATCCCAGAGAATCTCATGTTGTAGAAGTAAAGAGGATATTTAGATATTTGAAGGGCACTTCGGATTATGGTTTGTGGTATCCTAAGGATATTTACTTCTCTTTGATTGCATATATAGATGCAAATTGGGTTGGATGTGCAAATGATAGGAAAAGTACAAGTGGTGGTGCTTTCTTTCTTGGAAGCAAGTTGGTTTCATGGCTAAGTAAGAAGAAGGATTTAGTGTCATTATCTACTATAGAAGTAGAATATATTGCAACAACATAATGTTATACATAGGTGTTGTGGATGAAGAAAACATTGAAGGATATTAGAGTTTCATATGATGAACCTAGATACCTATCATGTGTGACAATACAAGTGCAATCTAAATTTCAAAAAATCTGGTAATGCATTCAAGAACAAAACATATCTCAATTTGGTATTGCTTCTTGAGAGAGAAAGTTGCATAGAATGAGTTGAAGTTGGAGTATGTACCTACTAAGGATCAGGTTGTTGATATTTTCACAAAGGATCTTCCAAAAGATACTTTTGAGTACATCTCTGGGAGAAGTTAGGAGTTATTGTCCCTCCTTCTTTCAACTAGATGCATAAGTGTGTGCATCTATCCAGGAAGCATTTCAAGATATATCTCTTGATCTTGGACTGATATTGAAGGCTACCTCTCAAGGGGAGTATAGGTAGCAATGGTTGCTAGATAGTGCAGAAAAGTGTAGTAATGAGTGAGTGCAGTTGCTTGTTGGTGTATGCAGGTGTTGGCCTTTGAATATTGTCAAAGGGAGAGATAAAATGAGTTCAATGCAAGAGAAATATTTGAATGTGTTAATGACCCTTTTCCATTGATGTCAAAGGGGGAGAGAGAATATGAAAAACATAGAGAAAGTTGCAGAAGTGGATATGGTTTGAAAACCATAGCCTAGGGAGAGAGTCTAGAGCAAATGAGAGTGATCTAGGAGAGTAGGTGTTGTTGGTGTTGCACGAGAAGAAGTTTGAGATGAAAATTAAAGAGTTGTCCCATTCAGGGGGAGTACTACTTATTGTAGTATTGTTGTTGGTTGTTTTTTTTGTTGATGCTTTTTCAAAAAGTAGGTGTTTCCCATCAATGACAAAGGGGGAGATTATTGGAAGTTTGGAAGCTTGAGTTGTTTGTGAGTTGCTTTGGTTTTTTCATTGATGCCAACCCCTTCTATGAGTACTATGTTAGAATGATGCTGGTGTTGATAATGTCAACCACTAGCGTTGGAGCTGTAGAAGTTTGGAGTTGTTGGTATTAATGTCAACACAATGTTGTTGGTGTTGTCATTGATGTCCTACTCCAGTATAGTTGCAAAGGTTGTTGGTCTAGCTTGTGTTTGGGGAAAATATTGTTATAGTTAGAAAGTGTTACACGTTACAAATTTTGTAGATGTGTTATAGATATGTTAATGTTGATGATGAAGTCGGTTCACTTGGTTTCCAAGTGCTTTTGAGAAAATTTAAATAAAAGAATTCAATGTTTTTCTCCATATTTCTTTATGATTGAAGATATGTTGATGCGATTTGGCCATGCTGATCAGAGGTGTTCAGAGGTTTCATATCCAAAGTTTCAGGTTTTGGATCATTCTACAAAGGAAGATGTGTTTGACAGTATGTTTGTTTGGTAAAACAAGGTGTTTGGGAGAAATGAGATTGATCCACATTTCTCTGTAGTGAAGATTCTAGTATTGTGGATTTGGGAATGTGCTTATAATGGTCGTATCTACTGTCCCTTTAAATTTCAAGTGTTGATTCATTCTGCAAGAATGTCTAATGTGTTGGGTGTATGTGCTAGTACATCTTGTTGCACATAATGAAGGTGTTCTTGAGTTTTAGGTGGTTACAATAGTTGTGCATAATATTTTGATGATGTTGGAATATTCTGAAATGTTGAATGCATATTGTGGAGTGCTTTTGTGTGGTTTGTGAGAAGTTTTTGAACCTTGAGAGGAGTGAACTTGGAGTCACTTGTTAGTGTTAGTGTAGGTTTGGGTGACCAGGCATGATAGCACTAATTACGAAGGATATGTGTTGTTTGAGGAAGTTTTGAGAAGCATGTTTATGTAGATGTGGATTCCAATTAACTATTAGCATGGTTCAGCTTCACGGGTAAACCCACAAAACTTGTTTACAATTCTAGTGAGGAAGGAAAATTGTAAAAAATGCCCCCATGGAAAAAAAATTGTTTTTGGGGATTTGAACGAACATTTGGTTTGAGTGAACCCAAAAGGGGTTTGCTAGAACCCCCTTCAAGTGAACCCATTAAATTCTAGGTCCCACATTTCTCAGGAAAGAAACAAAAGAAAAAGCTTGTGGAAAGGGGGTTCGCTTGAACCTAGGTTCGCTCAAACCCCCCTTTTCCCCCCTTCTCCCCCTCTGGAACTAAAAATATCCAAAAAATTTCCCATCGAAGCTCGAGTTGAGGATGAAAATGGAGGAGACTTCACAGACCCAATTGGATGATGGTAGTCCTCAGAACGAGCTATCCAACAAATATAATTTTAATATGTTTTGGTTTTATTATGTATTTGTTTTTTTAGTTTGATTAAACATAGGTTTTTCACTGAAAATCAAGCTCTTTGTTCTGAACATGTGGAAAAATAGCAGATTATAAAAAATAAAAAAAATATATCAGTGCACTAGATATTGAAGTCCTTCATCCAACAGAAAAAAAATTGAATTTCGATACATACAAAAAAAGTTATGTTGTATACAGTCTGTCTGTCTAAATTGTAATTGGTTTGACTTCAAAACTTGATTAAGGAAAAAAATCCAATAAAACACTATTAAACCAAATGAAAGCACTAGATATCGTAGTTACAAATCTAAATTCAAAAAAAATATAATTTTATCCTTCATGGAAAAAAAGTTATGTTGTATACAGTGAGAGTCACTCCTTAAAAATGGCGTTTAAAAAAAACTAGTTTTTGAAGGAGATGGAAAAAGAAGTGCAATATGATTCCAAAAATTTTTTAAAAAAAAATATTTAGAATCTATAGACAAAATGTCATAGATCACTAGTTTGCATCATCTTCAAATTCCTCACAGTTTAGCCACTGTAGGTGCCCGAAAGTGAAGATTTAGTTAGAAAAAAATAGTTTAGTGTCTAGTTTGGCAAAAAATTGTAAACCAGTATTGTGGGATCACCCTCACTTTTTTATATTGTGGGTGTGTTTAGTGTTGACCTATTTGGTTTTACATAGTTGAGGTGTATACATTCATTAAGTTTGACCTAACTGAGATTATTTTAGGTCACGGAGGGTATAAATGAAAGGAGAATTGTTATATAGATGTATCTAGAGTGAAGTGTGTGTGATGGGAAAGATGTAAAGGTGATCAAGTTTCTTGATCTGAGTATGAGCCTTAATGCCTATGACTTCCTAATGTAGTGAGTAGGTGTCTACATTTTAGTCTATTTGATGAGTTGTTTGTGCTTTAGTGGAATTGTACCTTCAACATATGAGAGATGCATTGTTAGCAGTTCAATTTGGTAGTGAGCCACCCCTTCTTTCTTTCTTATGGATACTGAGTCCTTTAGTAGTGAGCCAATGACAGTGATTCTTTCTTTATCTTTCTAGGAAGTGAGCCTTATTGTATTCGGTGTTGCAATTTATATATTTGTGAGCTAATCCTCACCATGGTTTTTCGCTTCTTGGGTTTTCCACATAAATTTGGTGTTCTTACATGATTTATGTGTTTACAATATTGCTTTACATTTTTACTTTTTTTAATGCATGTTAAGGGTTTAAGAGTTAATGTAAATCTGAATGTTAATGAGGGTTTCTGATGTTTTAAAAGTACACAACTGATTCACCCTCCTCTTAGTTGTCATGTGTATCTAACAAAAACCATCTAGGTATTTATTAGAGTTTGCAGATAGTGAGAAAATTTTGTAAAAATATTGTCAAAATAGCACAACATGACTATTTTCGCTATAGGTGAAGTTTTTTTTATACCAAATCACATGTTCTACTTTTTGAAATTAAAACATTTTTTGGGTTTTGTTGGGTAGCATCAAAATATTTTATGGGTATCTATTAGTTTTTGCATGCAATGAGTAATTTTTTTAGAAATCAAATTAGAAGGGTCATGTCTATTGGCTAAATTTATCTCATTTTTCAAAAAATATAACTTGGGAATACAGTGTAAAAATTAGGAAAATGAGATATCGTTGGAATTTTTTAACTCTATTTAATTTCCAATGGTGCAAGTCTCATCATCAAATTTTTTTGTTGGTTCATTTTATTCTTAGCCAAAGTCATATCATCATTTTTTGTTTTCAAGCTCATTAAATTTCCCTTGTTTCTTCGATCTTCACAATTCTTGCGGCACTAGAAATGTATTTTAGAGCTCTTCATATCCATATATATTCACTTTTCTAAAATATTCCCTAACTATATTTTATTCATTTTTTTGTGACTTCGCATTTATGTCAATTACTTAGATGTCTTGGCACCTAGAAAGGATTTGTTTATTTGAGATTATTTCATTTGATTTTCTTTACATACACCGAGGTTATCAATCTCTAATTTTTTATTTGAGAAAGTGTCATGGACTTTTTTGTTCATCCTTCTATGGTCATCTTGGAAAAGGATAATTATGATTCTTGGTGAAATGACATCCCAACACATCTTAGATGGTTTGATCTTTTTCCTTACCTTTATGGACTCATACCTACACTAGACACACCAAAGAGTTATTGAGCATGGGGTATTAGTGATCATGTTGTAGGAGTGATTTGTTTGAGTGTTGATCATAACACTATTTGTGTTGTATCAGACATTAATTGTGTCTGCACACTTTGGAATTGACTTTGGGAGATCTATGGAGATCTTCATATCTCTCCATTCTATGAGGATCCTTCTGTAAATTGTCTCATTCCTCATGTAGATGCAATTTGTATATCCATTGATGATGATACTTTAGATCTTGGGCTAGAGTGTACCACAAGTATTGCATGTTTTGATGGTTCAAAGACTTATCTTCATGTTCCTACTCTCCATATTGAGACTCAATCATCATATTTTTTTATTCTTGATCATCTTGGAATTTCCAAATCCTTTTCCCCTATTTTTTTAGTACAGTACGACATCCATCATTATTCAGACATAACTACTTGGGATTCATATCTTGTAAATATATAATCCTTTTTTGTAGAGTCCTATATTTAGAGGATTACTTTGAGGACATTCATCTCCTCTTTGTTGAAAACCACATAATTTTTCTTGGCCCATCATCTTAATCATCTTTGGAGCTTGTTCTACATCAATATTCACCAATTCTAGATTGACATCATCTCTTTCTGAATGTGGACACTTGAGAACATATTAGAGGCCCACATCATTTGGATTTGGAATCCAAATTCTTCCATATTTTTGAAATGAATTCTCCAATCACTAGTGGATCTATTTCTTTCTAAGGGGAGAAATGTTGTTTCTAGGAAGTGGATTATGTTATGTCTTTAGGCGTTCATCATTAGAATAGGAGCTCTTTCTTTATGGGGGGATTCACATCCTCTTTTTCTCTCTCTTACTATAGGGACATCTATTGTACTTGTGTGATAAAATCAGTTCTTGGGGGGTCATATTGATTCATCCTATCCTTCTTTCATTGTGTAATTATTTCATTTTCTCTCTTTTGAAGAGGAGTTTTTTCTCATGTGGTTTTCTCCCTTTCTCTGGTTATGAGAGATTTCATTTTTTTGTACATGGGTACCTCATCAAGCCTTATAGTCAAGACCCATCCATGCGTCCATCATTGTATTTTTCATCAGAGTTTTTTAGCTTCTCCCTAAGTTGATTTTAAAGAGGGTGTTAAAGTAATTAGGACAATCACTTGAAAATTAATTAAATATTAATTAATTATTGGGTCCCTTATTACTTTAATTACTTAAGGTAAACCTAGGAGCTCTTTTTATTATTAGTTTGGGATATTTATAGGTTAAGTTGTCTCATTGCAAGAGATTAGGACACTTCTCACAATCTAATCAAATCCTCATCTAGGGTTTTCCTTTTTCTTTTATAAGCATTCATGAGTTTAATTTGTAATTATTCATATGTATTCACTTTCATTACTCAATACAAAAAGCATATTAGATTCTTGTGTGGATCAATTATTTCTCTCTTGGTTGCATAACAAATCAGTTGCTTTGATCTCTCATTTTTTATAGGTATTCTGGTTGTGGGTGATTTTTGGGAGCTATGGGGTTTACTATCAACTCTAATAACTCTTGGCACAAAAAATATATCATTTTATCACATTTATTGCAGATCTTTTAGATTTCCCTATATATGGATTGAAATTTTATCAACTTTGTTGTGTCTGCTACTATTGAAGGTTTAGGAGTTTTGAGCAATGGCATCTATATACAATCCTGAGACCCCAAAAATTTGTGTCCAAGGTATTTTATCAGGTAATCTAATTTTTATCTTCCTCTAGATCATGTTTTACCCATCCCAAACTTTCATAATCCCTATAAATAGCTAGAACTTTTTACTATTGAATAGGCTATTCTTTTGGGAGAATCCCCCTAAAATTATGCTTAAAGAGTAGGTCAACAAGCATTGGGTTTCATATAGGATTCAATTTTTTCCTTATGCATGCCATTGATACTAGCCATACAGAGGCCATATTTAAACATGGCCCATGATATGTTTGTTCATCCCTTTTATTTTCCCAACCTTATACTCAAGACATTTTATTCTTAGATGAATAGATATTTTGTGTGCTTATCTAGCAATAATTCCTAGGGTTTCCCTTACTTTACTGATTTTTTTTACCATGAGTACTAGCTCACCTAACAAGGTTATTTGTGTTGATCTTGAAAAGTTCTATTTTTCTTGTCTACAAAAGCATGTGTGTGTGTAGAGGTTGACCTCTCCATGGATTTGAAAGAGTATGTGTATATTTAATTTGGATATTTGCATCACATCCAATGTGTTCTTTACCTATTAAACTTGCTCAATCCTTTGATAATAAGATTATAGATTTTCCTCTAGAATTTCCTTGCAATAAGTCCTCTACTCATGGTAAACCCACAATAGTGAGTCCCTAGCTTGGGACATTATATTTTTCAATTTGAATGGAAGTGAGAAGTAGGAAAAACCTTCATTTGAAGGTGTACAATATAAAAAACCTTCAAATGAAGGTAATTTCCATAGTTCGAAGGTATTTTTTGTAAATGGAAAAAAATGAGTTTCCTTCGAAAGTCCCTTTCTATTCCTTTTATAGAAATTACCATTTTTCGTTTATGGAAATTACCTTTGTTCATTGTTTTTTTTAAATCATGAAAATGATATACCTTAATTCAAAGTTCCCTGAACAAATTCCAACAAAGGCACCTTCACTTGAAGGTCCTTAAAAAAAAGGTCCCAAAAGTGACCTTTTCACCTTAGGCCTCAAATTTTCCTTATAATTATTTATTCTCAAACTTGGGTTGGATCAACAAATGCAATGAATATGACATGATAATTAGTAGGATCATAACACTGAAAATGAACTTTTGAAAAAGTATAATTTTGAATATATTTAATTTGACTATTATATTTATTTTTTATTGAATATTGAATATAATTTTTATAAGAATCATTAAGGTCTTTGTTTCACACACATGGAAAATTTGAAAAATATCTACACCCTTTATATTGATATTCTTAGTTTTTAGTGAAGAGTTTCAATTGAAACTATGTGGAACCTACATGACACTAAGAGTTTTGGGGAAAACTATTTCGACTAAAATCACTAAAAAATCATAATTCATTTTTTTTTGAAAAAATGCTACTTTTGTTTTTTTTTTTTTTACCAAAACCTTTTCAAATGGAAGTGTTTTGATTGAAATGGTTTTTCTCAAAACTATTTATGTGTTATCCTAACCCCTCTCTTAAATAAGATTCAAAAAATCAAACTCAACTCAAAATTTATCCAACTGGGGGCACTTTTATTAAAATCTTAAAACACTTTATTTTACAAATTGAAGTCTTGAATCATTTTTTAATATATTTTGATTAGTTTTATTATATATATTTTTAAGTATATTACAAGTACATTATTATAATCAAACATGAAGCTAATTAGAAATAAAGAATATTAAAATATATTTAATTTAAAATAGATCTATATATATAGCCTACTAAAGGAGAGAGTCATTTCCAAGAGGTTTAAAAAAAAAAATGATTAAAAAATAGACAAAAGTTGACATCCCATGAAAAGTATGAAATTTTGATTAATTTCAACTTTAAAAATGATTAAAAAATATTTTTTTATCATTTTTCTCCATGCACAAGATTTTAAAGTTATCTATGTGGGAAAAAAATCAAAGAAAAAATTGCTCCCCATTGACCTCACTTTTTTAATAAATAGAAATTAATTTCTTTTCTCTTAAATCTATAAAAAATATATCCAACTAGTTTTAATAAATTATAAACATAAATTACATTATTAATTATATATTTTATTATTTTACATCTAAAACAAAAATGCCACTTTAGGCCCTCCAAGTTGAAAATTTATATTTGTGTTAGCTATTTCCTTTACAAAGTGTAATATAGTTCTAAATATTTACCTTGGGGTCATTAAGTACACCTCCTACTTCCTTCATATCCATGGTTTCTATCAATATAGAATTCATTTCCATTCATATGAAGCCACCACCTCAAACCTCTGCGAAGGCACCATGATGTTTGAAGATGACCCCTTTTCTATTGCTTTGCAGTTAGAGATAATTAATATTGACCAAGAAATAAAATTGTTGATAATCATATGACTATAGGTTTGTAGAATAAAACTAGGTTGCATTGGTTGAAGGTAGGATATTGTGCATGTAGCAATTTTTTTCAAGATCTCTATGATCATCATACTACTCAAGGTATTAAACAAATCAAAGATGACTAGCAGTTGCTCAAGGAGCTTCTAGATATCCTTCATTCCTTTGTTAGGAACTATGAGAAGGTTTTCCAAGCTCAAGATAAGTATTTTGAATGAGACCATATGTCTTGCAAAATTTCCTCAATGTTGTTCCTTCTTTCCTCTCTTCTTCTCAACAAACCTTCTGCAATCAATTGTTCTCCAGTATTGATCTCAGTGAAGAGGTTTTTACTAGGGCTAAGATAAAGCCCTTAGATGTGATGGTTTTTATTGTGAATTTTGTAAGACCCTTATGGAATATGTAGGGTAGGATTTTCATAAAGTTAATCTTGAAGCATTTAATTCTAATTCATTAGGAAAAATTATCAATAATTAAAATATAAAATTCATACCTAATTCTAATGATCCTAAGGAAATCTATAATTGGAAACCAATCACTTTGATCAATGTTTCCTATAAAATTATTGTGAAATACTTAATGCTTCACTTAAGCCATATTCTTCCTTAGATTGTGTGACCTATGAAAAATAGTTTTAATTAAGTCTATATTTATTGTAAATAATATCATCACTATTTGGGAAGGCATATTATGGACCCACCAATCTGATCAAGTCATTTTCATCAAAATTAATTTTTCTAAATATTATGGTTGTAGTGAGTGGCCTTTTTCCTCATTATTCTCCAAGCTTTGGGATTCAATCCTTGATTTATTTAATTATCTCATATTCTCTTTGAAAATGATTCATCTTGTCTCACTATTAATAGGAATCAATCTAGTGATTTTGGCATTTTTTGGTTTATTTTCCAAGTGTTCCCTTTAGCTCTAGCACAATACATTCTTGTAGCTAAATGCTTTAGATATCTTTTAGCTAGTTTCCTTTCATAGGGGCTAGTCAAAGGTATTTATTTACCTAATTAATCAACTCAACTTGTTAATGGCCATTTTATTGATGATTATTTTCTCTCTAGTAATAACTTTAAGAAAACTCCCTCAAAAAAAGATATTAAATCCTAGCAAACCTTTCATTTTTTTAGGAAAAAATATTAATTTCTATTGGTGACTCTTTCCTTTTTTTCAAAAATAATATAAATTTATTAGCAATTTTTTACATCACTAAAATTTTGTAGAAAATTTTGGCAAATCTTGAAAAATAATAGGAAAATGCATTAATTATGATGGATAATCCATCCAATCTAAAAATAATTCTCATGGAAAAGTAGGGCCTAAGGGTGGAAATTATAGATAGGTTTAAGGGGTAGACTATGATATTTACTTACCACCAATGTTGTTTTAAAATATAATATAATGGCCCTCATTGTATTGTACAAGGTAAAATGTATCCATGATATATAATTCTCATATGGCTCAAAATTGCTTTTAGATCATTGTTCTAATGACCCTAATTTTACTCTACGAGGTAAAATGTTCCCTTAATTTATAATGCTCATGAGACCAAAATTGTGGGCCCCATGAGCATTACAGATTGTACTGTAGAAAATGTATCCCTTTACATTTTATCACTTGTTTGGGCCCTCCTAAATTAAAATGGACTTAATAATGCCTTAATTTAGTGTTGTTAAATGTACCCCTTTACATTTACACACTTATTTGGGCCCTCTTAATTAAATTGAGCTTAATTATTCCTTAATTAGCCCTTTAATTCATTTACAAGCCTAATTAATTGCATTTTTCGAAGGGGAAACCTAGCAATTATTAATGCCTAAACATAACACTTTACATTGAGCAATGTGTGTTCCAAGTATAGGCACTTGTGACCCATCCACCCATGGGTGAATGGGTCCTCCCTAGACCTTTGGACCTAAATTTAAATTATATTTTTGGTGGTGTTTTAACATCTTCAAATCTATAATTTAATGTTGACTTGTGATATTTTAATTTCGAGAAATTAAGGATACATACCTATAAATACAAGGTTATTTCACTAAGTTTCACCTATAATTCTCAAGAGAAACAACCTGGAAATTTGAAGTGAGAAAAAGCATAAAAAAATTTATGATCAAAGGCATTCAAGAGCAGATATATCAGAGATTTATTACAGCATTCAAGATCTATTCATCATGTCAAAGTCTTCTTGTATCATGCATATTTTTGGAGCTAACATTGTGATGTAGGTTTCATTATATATTCAAGCATCAAAGCATCAATTTCAAGTGTCAAGATCCACATCCAATTTAGCCATCTCATGCAAGTTGGAGACCTCCTAATATCTCCATTATCAAGGTTTCATTCAAGGGTTTTTTGAGTGGTAACATAGCTTTGTTCATTCTTCATTCCCTCTTTCATGTTTCATTTCAATTTAAGATTTGATTACCAAAATGGTGTTTGACCAAGGTAAACCCTCATTCACTCAAAAACAAACTTTTTTATCTCTTGTGTGTGTGATTGCAAATTTAGGTTGAAGAAGGATTGAAGATCCTTTGAAGAGAAAGATTGGAAAAGTTGTCAAAGTTGTCATCAAATCACGGAATCTAACCTATAGATCAGATTTCTAGCTTTCCTAGATTGAAACTTGGACACATCAGAAGCTTCAAATCTGCATTAGAGGCTCCCAAAAGATTGTTGCAACTCCTGTACTTGGACCCATTCACCCATGGGTAAATGAGTCTTAGATTAGCTTCTAGAAAGAACTTTTGGTGATTGGTACATATGTTTATGCCCTTCTCAGATCTGTATTCTATTTTTTGATTCTATAAATATTGAGCTTAATCTTAAAGTTTCAAGTGTTATATTAAATTTTAGAGTTGATTTTCTATTTTTAGTTTTTCTCCCCAAAGTGTTGTTTGATCTTGACCCCCATCCTTTAGTCCTAAGGAAATCTAAAGATTCTCACTTAGGGTTGATTCAACTAGGGGTTGTTAATCAATTCTTTATGGGGATCTCATTTCTTAATCAAATAGAGGGAAATAGACCCTTCACCCCACATATTTACATCAATCCATTTGGTGCACATATTTTTCACCATTTCACAGATCATGGGTACATGTTACCTTGTGGAATACAAGTGTCATTATAGATTATATTACAAATCAATGTGGAAACTAAAGAACAGAAATATGGTCCAAAAGAAACTAATAATTATGACATATTATTGGTGAATTAATATAGATTTCTACTATAATTTATCAAATTTAGGCAAGTCTAATCTAGTCATGTATCAAATATTGTGGAAAATTTTTGAGTTGATTTTTTTAATAAACTAAATTCTTTGGCAATTTAAATAAGACTATAATAAAATTTTGTAAAAATGTGGCAATTCAATTCATGTTATAGATTGAACTATTAGCCAATTTTGGATTCCCAAATTTCAACTATTAGCCACTAAAAAAATTATTGTTTCTCTCTCATGGAGGTGGAAAATCACATTCACAAAGCCTTAGGTTCAAATATTTGATGGTAAAAAATTAATCTTATATATAGTCATTCCTACCTAAGCCTCCCTATCTCAATTCTTATGGGTGGAAATGGATTGGGAATGGAGAAATATTCAATTTTTTGGGCATTCCTTTTTCTTTCAACCTTTTCCAGCCACTCTATGGGAAGTACTTTCCAAAATTGAGAAGAACATATACTGGGTTACTAAAAAACTATCTTTAGTACTAGGGAAGTTTTAAATATGTTCTAAGATTCTTACAACCACTAATGTGTATTATTCTTCTTGTTGAGTTCCTACTAAAGCCTCTATCTGAAGGTGTAAAATATTTTTAGAGACTTTATTTGGGACTCCTCTAAGAATCATAGAAGTTTTCATTGGGTGGCTTGGGTATATTATTTTCTCCCTCATGATTTAGGTTGTCAAGTCTTAATTTCCACTCAATGTCAACATTTTATATGGTAATGAGGCCTATAAAATATTATTTTTGCACTATAATTCTTTTGGTCACTCTACTAGGAGACTATCTTGGAAGAGGATTGGTCTTCACACCCTCCTTATTATGAAATATCTTGTTCAATGTCAAGGTATTTTTTATCAAATGCATTTGGCAAGCTTGGGAAGTTATGAAAACTTGGCTTCTTTGGAATGACTCTTGTTTCATAATGGTTTCTATATCAATCAACAAACTAGTTGGTGGTCTCCTATTTTTAATGTCAAAATACTCCTCTCACTAGTACCCCTTGGGTCCATACTTTGAGAATTTCCAAAAATGGGTTCAAAACCCTCCCTAACCTTTTTCTAAGGTTACTAGGAATTTATTATCCTATAATGAAGTCAAGGAAAATTATCACCTTTCTAATAAACATTGTGAAACTTAAATCCATCCTTGTTGATATGGTGAACACAACATTGGAGTTCAATATTGCAAACCTTGGTGGAAAGGATTGGAAATTGTATCTTGATATAATGTTTTAGAATTACATGCATCATAAAAATAATTCTTCATTTTCACCTCAATTTTCCATGGCTCCTATTGTTGTCAATTTGAACATGCACCCTCTATTGAATGATGAATTCAATTTCTTAGTGAAAACTTGGGAATGACTTCAAGGTGTGGGCCCTTGCTAAATAAAGGAAAACCTCTAGATGATGGGTTGATTCCCTCTCTAGCCTAGATGTAAAGAACTAATCCAAAACAAAAACTAAATAATCCTATAACTAATCCTATCTTATTGATATCTCAAGAGAAAGGAGAGGAGGAATGCATAAAATGGAAAGGTAGTGATGCACCTAGATTAAAGTGAGTTTATTCCTACCCACAATAGCACAAGGAATCAATCAAACTACTAAAAGAACTCACATAGTTAGATCTTTAGTATCATTTCCTAGATGTATGTATAGAGGTTGAAGTTTGATAGGGCACTAAGAGGGAAGAGATATCCATAGTTAACTTTGAAATAACAACATATTATACATACATAAAAGATAATAATGTTCATCTAGAAACAAAGGAAAGTAAGTTTACAAAGAGTGTCAAGAGTGAGAAGAGGTGATAAAATTAAAAAAAAAAAAATTGAGAGGTGTGGAGCCTAATTTACAAAAGAAGAGGTGTAAAGATGTAGAGATCTTGAGAAGAAAACCTAGGAAGAAGCCCTTTTACAATGAGCATGATGCAATTTTTTTTATTATTTTGGAGAGGTGTTGAAATTTAAAAATATGTGGCAAGAGAAGAAACCCTAGTCCCCATCATAAAAATGGATTATAGAGATGTTCACTAGTAGATTAGATTGATTGGGGAGAGAACAATCTTATTTTATGGTTTATCAAACGATTGAATCTTCCTAAGAAATCCACTACAATTGTAGCTTGGGGAGTTGGTATGTTATAAAAAGGAATATTTGCAATGGTAAAAGAAGCATGGGAATTTTTCCTTACATTAAAATCTATAGAAAATATATTTAAAACCTCTTGGAAGGAACAATAAATTGAATATGGGAAAGTGGGAGGGTTGTTACAATATTGATAGATTCGTAGAGTAGCTAGACCATGCAAAAAATATGCAATTAAATTAATTCTCCTATGCATAGCAATAGTTAGCTTTGAATTTTCTCATGATCACTCTTTACCATGCCATGTTACTTCTTCTTCATTGGAGGTTCCTTGGTTACTAGGAACCATTTGTTTTGTTGGAAGAATGAAGAAGAACATTTCATTATGTAGCTTTTGTGTTGTCATTGATGTTACCATCTTATATGAGTTGCAACTGCAAGTTCAAGCTTGATCCGATATTCTGAACTGGTATGACAGTTATTATCCTCTAGTATTTTGGTATGTAATCCTCCACTGATGAATATCTTAACTTGTGGTTTCTGGAAATGGTTCTTGGTTGTTAGAAGGTTGTATATTCACAATCTCATGTGCACAGGTGCTTGTATTGTGAGTTGGCATCATTTTGTTGTTGTATTTTTCTATTAGGTCTATTTTTGGCCGACCTAATCAATAGTTGATGTTATAATGAATTAATTTTGTGTTGCGCATGTATGTGTGACCTATCTTAGGTCCTTGTCGACATATTGTAGCATTCTACATGCTTGAATTATTTTTGGGAAAAATTTTGTACAAAATTGAAGCTAACAGTTAATCTTTTTGGTGAATAAGGGTTGCATCTAATTAGGCTGACCTAATTGATGCTTTCGGATGAGTCAGATATATATATTGGACAATTTTGAGATTGATTGAGTAAAAAGTTAAGAGTGATAGACAATTATGCAAAGATGATGAAGTGTGTAAAGTCGGTTTATTGAGCATCAAAGTAATTGAATCATCACTTGTTAGGTGTGACTTTATGAATTCATATTCTAGCTATAAGCCATTTTTATATTGTATCTTTGTAGGCAGTGAGTCCTGGCAGTGAGCCACCCTTTGTAATATCTTATAACCTATTATACTATATTGTGAGCTAATCCTCACTGTGGTTTTTCCCATTTTGGGTTTTCCACATAAAAATCTTGGTGTTCATGTGTTGCGTGCTTTTATGTTCTACTAATGCTCTTGCTCATTTTTACTGTTATATGCATTGAAGTATTTGGATGGTGTGTGTTAAATAAGTTTAAGAAGATACCGATTCACCCCCCTCTCAGTATCTTGGGTATTCAACAATTGGTATCAAATCCTGGTTCCTCTGAACAAGCCTAACAGCTTGAGGAAGATCTTGAATATTGAACAAATGGATGATAAAGAAGAACTTCGGGCTACTCTTGAGTATCTTGAAAAAGTTGAAAATGAAAATAGAGATTTGAAAGAAAATCTTGATGAGGTAAATGAATGCATCAATAAATTGAAAGAGCAATTGAAGAAATTCAAAGAAAGACATAGAGAAGTAAGTGAGAAATTAAATCAAGCAAATGAAGAGATCATCGGATTGAAGGTGCAAGTGGAGGAAAAGAAGAGAATTGAAGATTGTCTAAATATAGTGGTGCAAAGAAAGACTAATGAATGCACAAGGCTTGAACAAGAATTGGTTAACCTGAGAGTAGATCTAGAAAAAGAAAAACTTGGAGCAGTGAAGATAAGTTCAAAACAAGCTCCACCAAGCTTGATGAGTTGATTGTAGGAAAGAAACCAACCAAAGATAAAGGTGGTTTGGGAATGGAAGTAGGTGAAATCTCTAAGGCTATGTAGACCCCAAACATAGTGGAAAATCAAAAGACTCAAGATAAAGGAAAATAGACAAGAAATCCAAGAAGCACGTTGCTAGAAGACCGCCTATCAGACAACCAAATGCTGAAAGGTACCCATTTTTCAATGGTGTTTTCTTTTCATGCAATAAATTTGGTCAGAAGACAATGGAGTGTAGAAGTATAATAAACTAGTATGCTAGTTCCTTCTTTGGACAATGCTTTGCATGCACTAAAGTTGGGCATAGAGCTAGTGAATGCAGAACTCAGATGATGAATTGGTTTAATGGAGGAAGAATGAATCAATCTTTTGTTGTCTACTTTTATGCATGTAATAAGTTTGGACACAAAGAAAATTAGTGCAGACTAAGGGTTAATGGAGGTTAAATGAATCAGGAAAATGTTTTCTATAATTGCAACAAGCCCAGACACATTTCAAGAGAGATAAAAAGGAAAAGGAAACAAGAGAAAAGAACCCCAATATCATTGAAGAGCAAGAAGGAGTGGAGAAAGACCCTATAGCCAAATTGATAAGAAATAAGAAAGGTATCATGCCCTCTAGTGAAGGTGCTTCACATGAAGCAAGTGTTGAGACTAAGAGATATCTAAATGTGTCATCCTCTAAAGAAGATGAAGAATAGGATTTTGGTGTTCATGTGTACACCAAACCAAACTCGAAGAAGGAAAAGATGTCAGAAGAGGCATCTCTTGACCAGGAAGAACAAAAAACCTCACTGATAAGACATGGTTCCCCTCTCATATTAGATGTATTGGTTAATAGATTGGTACATTTTGAAGATATGTTGTAGCCTATAGCATAAATTTATACTCAAGTAGGTAGAGAGGATAGGAAAACATTGATTTTGGCTATTATCCAATATGTTATTACTTTGAAAGTTAGTTGGGACTATGTTAAGAACAATGTTCCTGAGAAATTGTGGGAAGCCTTGATGAAAAGAAGATCAGAAGCTGTTGAGTTTGAAGAAAAGATAAGAAATGAGGCATTTGAGAAAATTGGATCTTCTTTGACCTCAAATGATTTAGAAACCCTGAAGAAGGTATGCTCAAAGATGTTTCAGATGAAGAAAAGGGTAAACACTTTGATGAAAAGATAAAAATAAAATAAAGAAATAAAGAAAGAAACTGCAGAAGGCATCAGGGGTATGGCTGAGAAATATGGTATGTTTGGTGCACTCCCATCTAGTTCTGCACCAAAATTAGGAGAAGAATATTCTACAGAGGTAAAGGAAGACATTCCTCAAGGTATAGGTGATACAGATATCCCTCTAGATACAGGTGTTATAAATGATCCTCCGAAGATAGAGAAACAAAATGAGGAAGAAGTTGAAGCAGAGAAGCTTAATGAGGAAGAAGTTGAACTAGAGAAGCTTGATGTTGTCCCTCTAGAGAATGCTAAAGAAGAAAGAGATAAAGATGAAGGTGAAAGGAATGAAGAAGAATAAAAACTAGAGGAAGAAGAAAGAAATGGGGAATCTACTAGGAAGAATGAAGAAGATCAAAGGCAGGTTGTGGATTCACAAAGGTCCTTCAGAGAATCCCCCTCTGGCAATGATGTTTTAAAAGGTTTTTTATCCAAGAAAATAAGGTTCTAGTCAGTAATTCCTCTAAAACTTCAACAACTCCCCATGGTTCAAGGTAGTTTGGATTTGGACAAGATTTATCTCATTCACAAACTGGTGTTAGGGGATGCATTGCATGCATCCAAAAGAAAAGAAATTTTGGAAACACATCAAAAGGGGACATAGCTTATTGATGATGCTCTCAAATCTTTGCATGAGGCCACCCCCAATACATCAATAGATACATCTCTCACTCTGGTAGAGAATCTAAAAAATTTATTGGAATCCTTCAAGGAGTATGCCTCTGAACTTGGTGAGAAGACAAGGAAAGAGGTTGAGGAGAAAATGGAAGAGAAAAGGCTCTTGAAACTTCATGATAAGTGTGCTCTCGAACACACCAATGTTGAAAAGAGCCTAGAAGTTGGGCAAGCTTGTGATTCTAAAGAAAATATTGTATTTTCTTACTACATAAAGTGGTTAGATGCCACATAGAGTATCAAAGATCTCATGGAATCCATTGAGTCCCAATTAACAGTTGTTTCTAGTACATACAATGCATCCAAAGATAGAGACAGGTCAACCTAGAATGATATCACTACTCACAGAGAGAAATTATTTATTCTATAGAAGCATAAGGAAGACATCATTAGAATATTCAGTCAGCTAGGTGACCTTGTGAGAATGGAGTACACTCTAGTGGCCAATGCTTTGGAAAATGCAAAAAAAATAGAGAAGATCAATCTAACTCCATGCACTCCAAAATGATGCAGAAGAAAGCCTGATGGAACTAAAATCTCTAAACAAAATGTTGATATTTTCTAAGAAGATTTGGGAGAATGGTAAGATAGCATGACAAGGTATTCTCAAGGAGCTCCAAAGCTCACCTTCCTCTGGGTAATGCTTTTTCAGTTCCAGAAAACCCTTGTATATATTCACATTCTTTTTGGACCACCCTTTGTCCTTGATGTCAAAGGGGGAGAGAATGTCATGAAGAGAAAAGGGGAGACTGTGTTGCACATAGGAGGTTACATAAGAGGTTTGTAAATTATTTTGGCACATGTTGCCATCAATGACAAAGGGGGAGATTATTGGAAGAATGAAGAAGAACATTTCATTATGCAACTTTTGTGTTGTCATTGATGTCACCATGTTATATGAGTTGCAACTACAAGTTCAAGCTTGATCTAGTATTTTGAACCAGTATGATAGTTATTATCCTCCAGTATTTTGGTCAAAAATCCTCCGCTGATGAATATCTTGTAATTTTGGGAAAAGGTTCTTGGTTGTTAGAAGGTTGTATATTCAAAATTTCATGTGCATAGGTTCTCGTATGGGGAGTTGGCATCATTATGTTGTTGTATTTTGTTATTAGGTCTATTTCTGACTGACCTAATCAATAGTTGATGTTATAATGAATTAATTTTGTGTTGCACATGTATGTGTGACCTATCTTAGATCCATGCTGACATATTGTAGCGTTCTACATGCTTTAATTTTCTTTGGGAAAAGTTTTGTACAAACTTGAAGCCGACGGTTAATCCTTTTGGTGAATAAGGGTTGCATCTAATTAGACCAACCTAATTGATGCTTGTGGATGATTCAAATATATATATTGTATAGTTTTGAGATTGATTGAGTGGAAAATGAAGAGTGATAGATAAGTATGCGAAGATGATGAAGTGTGTAAAGTTAGTTTAGTGAGCATCAAAGGAACTGAATAAGCACTTGTTAGGTGTAACTTTATTAGTTCATGTTATGGTTGTAAGAAATTTTTATAGTGTATCTTTGTAGGTAGTGAGCCTCTCATTTTAGATAGTGAGCGTTGGTAGTGAGCCACCCTTTGTAATATCTTATAACTGGTTATACTATATTGTGAGCTAATACTCACCATGGTTTTTCCCATTTTGGGTTTTCCACATAAAAATATTGGTGTTCATGTGTTGTGTGATTTTATGTTCTACTAATTCTCTTGATCATTTTTACTGTTATATGCATTGGATTATTTGGATCTGGTGTGTGTTCAATAAGTTTAAGATGATATTGATTCACCCCCCCTCTCAGTATCTTGGGTATTCAATAGGTTCCTAGTCACCATGAACCCTATGATTACTTCTATTTGACTTTGTGATTACTATTCCCTTACCTTAGTCATTATTGATGTTTCCCCATAGGAAAGCTCCTTTTACTTCATCAATGGTTCCTAATGACCCCAAAATCATCGAAAACTCATAAGTTATTTTATTTGAAACTTGGGATTTAGGTGGTCAACTAAGGTGGAAGGAAAGTGAACCCTAAATGGAAACACTATTGATAGTGCAATGGCCTATTAAGGTAACTTGGATATATTATAACTAGTGGGGAACAAAGTTTTAACATCTTTGGTGACCTTTTTGGGATGATTTCCTACTAAGAATGGGATTGAAAAGCCCTAATAATCCATTGGTATCAATGAAAAGGGCTAAAAAATAGAAATAGGCCTACCTCAAGACACCACCAAATTGGACATGTGCAAAAGAAATAGAGGAAAACAAAAAGGCTCTAGACCATACTTTATCCTAATGAGAATGCAATGTGTAAAAATAACTTCTTGGAAAACAATAATATAAAATAATGTTTAAGGTTTTTTAGAAACATGGATATCAACTTCCATATCTTGCCTTTGTTAAAGAAAAATATTTTGAAGGATTAATCTCCCTTATACCTCAATTGCACTCATTACCTAGTTGCAATCATTGAAATTATTTGTTATCATGCACAAGTCACACATATCACCCATATAGTGAAGATTCACCTCACCATAAACTTTTCCATTGTAGGATAGCCATGTAAAACATAAGTTCTTGAATCATCCAATGATGAATTAGGCATACATAAATAGTAGTGAGAAATATTTTGAGAAGTAGTTCAACAACAAAATAAACACCACTTTTAGAAGAAAAGACACCTTTTGCCACCCATAGACACATTGTTATTGTAATACAAGACCTCTTCATGACATGAGCTAAGGAAAAAGAGAATGTCTCTAAAACATATGGTGATGAAAAGTATGTCATATATGCTTGTTAACTTGCACAAGGAAGCTCTTTCTTTATGCACATCAAATGAAAAACTTTGAAATTATAACCTGTCAATTTGAGAAACAAAGGAAACATCCTCCTCAATATGTGACACTTCTCAATAACATCAACTTTGGTATGCTAGTCTCAAGTAAAAAAATCAAGTTTAGGGGTAAGTGCACAAGGATGGGGGGCCAAAAAGGGGTCTTAAGTGGCCACTTTTTTTCTAAAATCAAGAAAGACTAACCTTAGATGAGAAATTCAAGATAGTTACACTCAAAATTTTAAGATGCAACAAAAACAAGTCATAGTGTTCCAAGTCTACTTTCTAAACTACTATTTTTTTTTTAAATGGTAGAGATTAAGGGGTTCAAAAAAGGGGGGGCACACAAATTGGTCCTGTTATTTTCAAAAAAACTTAACATAGCATCTGGTGTGGTCCCCCTAAAATGTTAACTTTTTTTTAGTATTTTAAAAATTGCTTCAACGATAAATTAGCTAATACAATGTAGCTTATCCCTAATTCTCCTACTAATTTTTTAATGAATATATATTTTTTTATTAATTTTCAGAGTGGAAACATCCTAAAAAGTAAAAATTTGAGCAATGCTTCCCCCTAAGCTTTTTGAAAAATAATCAAAAATCATTATTTAATATGTGTATAATGGAGTCTAGTTTCCAAAAATGTAATTTATTTTAAATTTAATTAAATGGTTAAAAAATAAAGTAAAAAGTACCAAACATTGGTTTTTGACAAAAAAATAGATACACCAACAAAATAAATTAAAGATGGAAGCCTTAACATACTCAAAATGTGAAAAAAAATTACATGGTCAGATAGCAAAGAGAGAGCTTAGCATTACCAAGGTGGTTTTTTTACTTGACCTTGAAACACATGTGCAAACCTAATGGGGAGCACGCTCAAGACTATTTAAAAAAAAAAATAGAATCTAAGAAAACACATCTTTGGGTGTTGTAAATTCAATCCAATCCTTTGCAATGGAAATCCAAGGAAAATCCAAGCCAAAGGATTGGAAATTTCCAAAGCAAGATAAAACACGAGCACATTATAATGCACTCGCATTATTCGAATACATTCAAAAAATGTGAGCACATTATAACACGCTAATAAATTATGTCAATGCATTCAAAAAACATGAGCATGTTATAACGTGCTCACCTTATGTGAATTCTTTCACAAAATATGAGTGTGTTACATAATGTGCTCACATTATGTTCTACATTGAAAAAATTTCCTTGTCTTTTTTTCTCTTTCTTGTCTTTCTCTTTCAATGGAACTTGACATTTATATATGGACATTTACTTTCTTATACTTTAAGTTATATTTCATGTATATAGTTTCAAGATGTTTGAGAGTGGTTTCAGATCTCTAGGATTTATAATTCAAATTCTAGTTTTTGGAAGATCTTATAAATTTTTAGACTTAGTCAAATTTTAGTAATCAAGAGGGTATGTGCAGGATCATGATGGGCCAAAAAGTGGCAATATGATGGGTATGTGTAGGGTATGTGGCTGACGACTTTTTTTTACACAAAATTGATGAAACGAAAAGGGTTTTTAGAGGATATTCTCAGCGTTCCACCCATATAAATTATGCTTTACTTTTAATTTAATAAATAATTATTATTCATTTTCTATTTGAATTACGACTAAAGTCCTAATTGATAGGCTGATTGAAAAACATCTATAGCTTTCAAGCGGTATCACATTTTTTGAATCTAAACATGTGTCACATTCTATGCTTCGCATACTATAGGATTGAAAAAAAGAGTTGAATTTGAAGTTTTGACCAAGTTAAGGTGGTTACACATACGAGTTTTATATTTTTAAAAGTTGTAATAAAAAAAATCATAATTAATTATTTACTTGGAAAAAATTACAAAAATATGCATCACATCGGGACATGATTCCTCTACTTATATATAAAATCTTATAAAAATATTTATCAATTTATTGTGGTTAGGGTGGTCGACAGACACCTACTTCTTATTTTTTCCCCGAATTTAAATTACTACTGCATTAAAATTTCAAATTTTCACCAACTAGATTTTTATTTATTTTAAATAAACCTAGTAGTTTAGAAACTACATTCAATTTACTACAGATTCTATTCTTACATATTTTTTGAAATAATATAGATAACTATTCAAATTTTTATGTCAAGTACTAACTCGATTTTTCTGAATTTTTGCCACTTAAGGGCTTGTTTTTCCATGATGATCCTACACATACCCAAGAGGTCAAATTTTAGTAATCAACAAGTTGTATCATCTCTATCTCTCTATATCACTATTTTTATCCCTTACACTCTAGACTCCTCTCTCTCACTATCTCCATCCCTTTATCCCTCCTCTCTCTCTATCTCTCCCTCCCCTTCCCTCCCTTGCTCCCTCCCTCTCTAAATTTTAATTGAATTAATAGTTTAGTTAGAATTTATAGAACTTATTGTAGTTATTTAGATGTCAATTTCAAATATATTATGGCTATATGTAAATAAATTTGTAGTCTTACATTCTTGCTATGTTTAATGTACATGAAGTTGATGTTACTACATTTGTGACAAGTTCTCAAGCAATCTCCATTTCATCATGGATTTTTTATATCTGGTAGATGTATAAGTTTCTAGATATATGTTTAGTTTATGTTTGTTTGTCAGCTATTATATATTAATTTTGTTAATTTTTTTTTTCTCTTATAGAGTATTCCCCCATGCATGTGTGTGGATACTATACCACTTCAATATGGTAGGATTCCTAATTTTCCTAGGGGACCATCATTTGGAAAACATTTGTTAGGAAAAAATAAAGGCTTGAGGTAATGAAGAATTGAATTTGAATTTAATTTATATTTTTGAGAAATTATAGTTTAGTATAGTGATTAGATGTTACTTTGAAAGTTATAAAAAATAATAGATAAGTTTCTATTTAGTAGTCTGAGTATTTACCATTGAGATAATTAATATAATTTGTGGTTCTAATTGTTATTATGCAACCAACTTCTCATCCATTAGGTGGCATGAAGAGGCTGCATTTTGATGATCTACCACAAGTTTAGGATTTTTTGACATGGAATAGCTATTTGAGACATACATCGTATATAGACCTTGAGATGGCATATACCACATTTTGTAAATATTTTTTTGAGTTGGCACATATGCCAAATTTGTATATATACAAATACACAATTACTCTACACTTCTATATAAAAAAATTGATATTTGATATATTTTTAATGTATGTGAGGTAAATTAATTAAAATTTCTCTCACATAAATTCTCAAATTTCTCACACAATCCTTCAATTAAATTCAACTCCAAGAGGCTTACAATTCTCTGTAACTTGTAACTTGCATATAGCTGAGTTGCAACTTGCAACCAACCAAACTTTTCATTCAAAATACTAGAAAATCACATGAACATTACATTCAACCTCATGGGTTGGGGCTAGTACATTCCCATTTAATTGCATACCAAAAATTAAAATATGAAAAGGAATTTCACACACAAAATCCAAGGTTGCAGTGCAACCTTCACACCTACAATTCACAAACAGCTATTACAACTACCTCTGAGGGTTGAGAGCTTTTCACATGCCCAGGAAATACAATAAATCTGAAATAAAACAAACAAATTATTTCCTCCAGCAATCCAAGGTTGCTCCACAACCTTTCTCCTGCAAACAAATCAATCTCACAACAATCTAGCTACAAACTTCATCTATGTAGCTCCAGGAATCTTCAACACATTTGCACACCACCAAAAATATGCAACAAAACCTTCTTGCAGCCAACCTCTAGTATGTTATGCCCCGGTCTCTCCTTTCTTTTCCTTCTGGAAAGACTTAGATGCAAAATGAATGAATTTTCCTTTTTTTCAAACTCTGGAATTTCATTTGTACCCAATTTCATCAATTTGGGATGAATTTCATTAAGTTTCAGCCACTCCTTCCAAGTGATACGCCACCTCTAGAAAATTTGAACAATTTTCCATTAAAAATCAATAAAATATTCATTAAAAACAAATAACATCAACTCCACCACTCCCAGGATTCCAGTGCTTTTATTGAGATTTTGCTTTTTACCAATGAAAGCAAATCTTGATTTTTCACTCCTGGGCACCCACCTCTAGGTTCCTATTTTTTAGGAGCTATGAGAATTTAATATTGTAGTTACAAATGAATTTAATGGCTCCTAAAAACCCACACCATGTTCTTCTTTTTCTACTTTTTTTTTCTTTTTTCGTGCTTTTTTTGCTTTTCCTTCTTTTTCTACTTTTACACCTCATTCCCACTTTCCCCATTTTGTGCAATTATTCAAATTTGAAACCTAAATTGAAATTTATAAAAGACAAATGAAATTGTATTTCCACACACAAAAATTTGAATTTCATAAATAATATGAAATTCCACACCAAAATGAAACAAAACCAACTCAAACCTCTTTTTGGTGATGCAAGATTGCATGAGGCCATGGATGCTCCTACATCAATTTTATTTGGCGTGTGTGTGTTTTCCTATTTTGAAACTTAAATTTTGAATCTATAATAACTTTATAATGGTTGAGCTATGATGAATAACATGTCATATCTATTGATTTCTTGTAATCTTGCACTTTAATAGTATATGAATGACATATCTTTTTCACTCATGTTATACTACTATTAAATTTGGTTGCCTTGGGAAACTTCACCAAAGCATCAAAATAAATGACATGGAATGCAAATTTTGGTAAAATAATACATATACAAACCCATTATTTTGGCTTTGATTTTGCATTTTGATAAGCACACCATGCAACATGATAGCCATATATTAAAAAGAAATAAATGCAAGATACACTAATTTCTAAGCATTCAAAGAATTTAGTGTTTTTCATAAGACACATGTATTGTAAAAAATATATGTTTTTCATACTATAACATGAATAAATTAGAAATAGATTGTATCATACTTCATTTCTAATTCATTAACAAATCACATATTTTCATCAAGAAATATTCAAAATAATGTTATAAAGTACTCCATAATTATAACCTTAGTCCATATCTCCCTATCCTAATTAATCCAACCCAAACCTTAATCCATTCTTAAACTATTAAATAAAGCCTAAATATCCCATTCATACCAAATTAAATCAATCTAAACCTTCAACCATTCCTAAACCATTCAAATCAAACCTTATCCACCATCCAAATAAAATATAAATCCATACAAAATTCATTTCATTCCCTAAGCATCACATCAATAAACCCATTTGAAACCTTAGTCCATAATTTCAATCATAATCTTTAGGGTCTTACTCCATAATCACCATCCAAATTAATCCAAAAATATTTAAACATAAAATCAAATACAATCCTTTAGATCCTTAGGTCATCCTTGAACATCAAACCAACATCCCCCGCTCCAAATTTTTGATCCCCTTAAGAATCATCACACTCTAAAATTAAAAGGAAAATAATTGGGATCTTAAAAGTCAATTTGAATCCCTTATATCAAATCATCTAATCTATATCTAGTACACTTAATCATCCTTAGGGACTAATATCCTGTCCACATCATCCCCAAAATCATCCCAAATTTTAACTTAAGGAAATCACCTCATAAAAACCATTTGTGATTCATTATCCCTTTTAATACAAATAATCAATAATTTCTAAATTCAATAAATCCTTATCATTCTAATCCCAATCACTATTACATTACCTTGACCCAATTTTTCCTATCCCACAAGACCAATCATCAAAGCTCAATCAATCAAACCTTAACCCAAAGGTCAAACATTTTCCTTAATCATCACTCAATCCAAAATCCCATCCTTGAGCCTCCAAAATCAACCTCAATCCTATGGTCATCTAAAACCTAAATCATCCAAATTATCCAAATCCAATTATTCAAACAATTAAAACCCAATTCTTAACTTGCAAAAATTATCATTAACTCTTGATTTTTCATCTCATTCAACAATATAGGGCTTCATCTAAAATCCAAACACATGACACATGGTGATGATCAATCCATTTTAATTATATGAGTTTTATCATTATAACCAATCTGAGAACACCTTAATTATTTATGGTGATGGTGTCATTCTTTCTAACCAAATAAAATATCATCCTTATGATAATGATGATGATAGTCTTATTAATAACCAAAAATATAATCCCTATGATGATGGTTATGGTTTTGACCAAGACACCATTGATGAGATTGTTATGGTAATATTCTTATAGATTCTCCATACCAAACCATGAACAAACTAATATGTTTTATGAAGTGAAACAAACTACAAGAAAAACAATATGAAATTACAAGAATGTTAAAATTGTAACCATATAGAATCATTATGGAATGCATATAAAGACACTTCCTACAAAGATATAATATATATGAACCCCTAAAGATAACCTTGATTATAAAACAAAATGTCTATGCTAACATGACTATGTTCCATTTACTTTCAAAATGAGGGATATACAAATACCTACCATTTCTAGAAATGATAGTCCTTTTGGAATGTCAAAGCAATACATGATGCAATATCTCTCCCAAGTATCTAGTTATTTGTCAACATTTAATTGAACTATGTATTGAATATTATCTTTGTGTGTGTTAAATGTGAAAAGTTAGTATAAACACAAACCTTAATGAAACAATTTATATTGAAAGATTCAAAGCAAAGTAAACTATTCTTAGTTGCAATAAAGATAAATCTTCCAAGAACGTCTCATTTTTCTCTATTCTTAAATGATTTTTTTTAACCTTTTTGGCCCTCATATTTTTATGTGCACAAAGGCTATTAGAATGACACTTAAGAAACAAGATTAGTATTCAACATGCAAGCCAACTATATGCCTACATGAAACTATGTGCAAACAACGATGATGAATGCTATGATGAGTGAAGGATGATGTTGATGATAAATACACAAATAGTGGTGGATATTATGGTAGTGATCTATATGATTCTATGCATGATACTCCATATGCTCAAATTCAAACTTAAAATGAACTAATCTAAAATGCAACTATGATGCAATATTTAAAGCTACTTGATGTAAATGCAAAGAAAAACATGATGTAAAGACTAGCTATAAGACTCCAAAATGCTCCAAGCTCCAATGATAAAACTTGCATGATAACTTTACTTCAAATGTGGATGAAAAATAAAATTCCCAAGGGTTTTATTTATAGCCTTTTCCAAGCATATAGTGAGGTGGCAATAATCAATGGTCCAGATTCGAATAAGAAAATGAATGGTAAAGATGAAGAGAATCAAGATGTTGTCCCCTTGACCAAAGACAACATGCCATTTGGATGGGAGAATCTATTGACCAATGGGAAACATGCCATTTGGA
Source organism: Sequoia sempervirens (assembly GCA_007258455.2). Lineage (NCBI taxonomy): Eukaryota > Viridiplantae > Streptophyta > Pinopsida > Cupressales > Cupressaceae > Sequoia > Sequoia sempervirens. The sequence goes on from VDFB02351595.1 coordinate 41,903, forward strand.
TGGAAGATTCAAGTGTGGGAAGAGAAGACCATGTGCTTCCAAAATTGGTGGAAGTGTGGGAGGAATAAGTAATGTGCTCCAAAATGGGTGGAAGTGTGGGAGGAAATGAGCCATGTGCTTTTTGAAATGAGTTGAAGATAATTCTAATTAAAAATTAGAGTTATTTATTTTCATGTGACCTTGGTGAGGTGGCACAAAAGTTGTAGAAATGTGCTCTAATTCCTAATTGATTTTAGTGAAGATTAATTAAATAAAACAAGTTTAGGGAACCTTGTTTATTTAATTAATTTAGAAGAATATGTTTTCAGATTTGGAGAATTAGAGAAGGGTGAACAATATAAATAAATTAAGAATTTATTTATACGTAGTTGGAATATTAATCAAATAGCTAGTATATAATTAATTAAAGGTGATGACCATTTTTAGGTGTATACAGTATCTATAGCCTACAAAGCCAACATATGGAATACAAAAAAATTAATAATTAACTTTGTCAATTATTTTCTAAAAGGAGAAAATTTCTAGGGGTTAATCTTTCCTTTTACTAAAGTTAAAAAAATTGATACTAAAAACATATAATGCAATGTGTTATCAAGATTTAATTGTGTAGTTTTTGAGTCAAACTCATTGACCCATATTTCATGAGTACTGGTTCCCAAGACTCAATATCTTATGAGCATGAATTATCAACTTAGCACCCATTGCATCTAGTTGGTCCTAACAAGGGTGAAGGATCTATACTTCCCAAGAGATCAATCATCCCAATAATAATCCAACTCAAGTGTGCTTTACCATGAAGTTCCCTAGGGAATGCATACATGCGCTGGGCATATCAATCTCAAAATTTGTTCCCTTACCCACCAAGTAGATTTGGACTTGCACCTATGCCCCATCCAATGAGGTAGAAATCAAATGGATATGGAAGAGAAGAAAAATATTAAGGGGATGAAAGAAATTCTAGTTGCTCTACTTCATTTAGAAAACTATTTTGACATAGTCTCTTAAGAGCCCTAAGAGCAAAAAATTGTCAAAATATGATGGAGTGGTTCTCGAAGATCATGGAACCTAACAATGTTTCTTTTGCAAGTATTATTCCATATGGAATCCCTCCATATAAACCTCTCTCATTTTTGGTCAACTCAACACTATTTGGCCATGCCAACTTAGACTACAAACTTGCAAAAATTATTAGTAGAGAGCAGTGCAAATTTGACAATAAGCATATTTTTTGTTTCGTGCATCCTAGACTGAAACTGACTACACAAACACATCCAAGTGGGAAGGTAAATGGTAGGGAAGGACTCTATTCATTATCCCAGTCACCAAATAATTTCAGAGTGCATTATTCCAACGTGGTCTCTTAAGAGCCCTAAGAAAAAAAAGACTACCAAACTATGATGGAGAGGTTCTCAGAGCTTGTGGCACCTAAGAATGTTTTTGCTACATGTACAAGTACATATGGAATCCCTCCACATAAACCTCTCTCATTTTTGGTCAAATCAGCACTGTTTGGCTATGTCATCATTGAATGGAAACTTGAAAAAATTGTTAGTAGAGAGTAGCACAAATTTGGAAAGAAGCATTATTTTTGTTTTGTGCTTCCTAGACCATAACCAATTTTACTAACATGTCAAAGTGGGGAGGTAAATTCTATGGAAGGGATCTATTTATTCTCTAAGTCACCCGATCATTTTGGAGTGCACTATTTCGATGTAGTTTCTTAAGAGCCCTAAGAGTAAAACCCTTCCAAACTATAATGGAATGGTTCTTGAAGCTTGTGTCACCTAAAAATGTTTCATCTGCATATACAAGTCCATATGCAATCCCTCCACATAAAACTCTCTCATTTTTGGTCAAATCAACACTATTTGGCCATGCCATCATTGAATGGAAACTTGCAAAAAGTGTTAGTATGGAGCAGTGTAAATTTGGAAAGAAGCATTTTTTTGTGCTTTCTAGACCAAAACCAGTTGAGAATATTTAATTGAGTAATTAGAAATAGATGGATTTAGCATTTCATTTTCTTCTTCGCAAATATCCTCTCTTCTTATGTAATTTGGAGATATATTGACATTCATTGTTTAGTGTGTCTTATCAATTCCATCAATGCTATGAACGAGTGTATTATGGAGTATTTTTTCAACCTTAGTGGGTTGTATATCCACATTGGTCAAGGAAATTTTCACGTATTTCATGTTCAACATTTTGATTTTTAGTTTCATGCTCAACATTTACAATATCATTTTCAACATTTTGATCTTGAGTTTTATGCTCAACATTTACAATTTCATGTGGGTATGTGCAGGATCATCATGGAAACAACAAGCCCTTAAATGGTGAAAAATTTAGAAAAAATAGAATTAGGAAACTTGACGTAAAAATTTAAATAAGTTATCTATAATATTTCAAAAATATGTAAGAATAAAATCTGTAGCAAATTGAATGTAGTTTCTAAACTACTAGGTTTATTTTAAATTTTTTAAATCTATTTAGTGAAAAATTCTGAAATTTCACTGCAAACAGAAAATTTAAATTTTAGGGAAAATAAGTAGGTGTTTGTCTCACCACCCCAACCACACAAATTGATAATGTTCTTTTATAATATTTTAGATATAAGTAGAGGACTCCTATGTCCCAATGTGATTAAATATTTTATAATTTTTTTTCCAAGTAAATTAACTTAATTATGAATTTTTTATTTACAACTAAAAATATAAAAACTGTGAAAGCCAATTATCTTAACTTAGTCAAACTTCATGAAATTCATTTTTTTAATCATATAGTATGTGAAGCATAGAATGTGATGTATGTCAACTAAAAAATATGATACCATTTGAAAGCTACAGATCAAGCTTTTTCAATCAACCTATCAATCGTGAATAACATTAGTCATAATTCAAATAGAAAATGAATAATAATTATTTATTAAATTCAAAGTAAAGCATAATTTTGAAAATATGGAAAGTTATAAATCTCCTTTAAAAACCCTTTTCGTTTCATTAATTTTGGGTTAAAAAAAGTTGTCAGCCACATACCCTACACATACCCATCATATCGCCACTTTTTGGCCCATCATGATCCTACACATACCCATGTTCAACATTTTATTTCTCAATTTCATGTTCAAAACTTTCAATTTCAATTTTGTATTCAACATTTTAATTTTTAGTTTCATGCTCAATAATTACAATTTCATGTTCAATATTTTGTTTCTCAATTTCATGTTCTAAAGTTTCAATTTTAATTTCT
>VDFB02351597.1:0-41097 GCA_007258455.2 Sequoia sempervirens
TCATTTAGTCATAGGCATAGACAATTTCTCAAATCCTTCAAAGCTTGGTGTAGGACATAGACTAGTATTTTCAGATTGCTTGCACATTCAATCTGAGGGCAACACGTCAACCAACAAGGTAGAAGGTACTATGGAGGTAATCATAGAAAATTCGATTAACAGGTATAATTGTTTTATTGTTTAATTTCCTTTGTACTCGATAGGTCTTTGGGTTTATTTTATATACTTTATTGATTGACAATCTAATCTTAAAAATTACCCTTAGACACAACTAGTAGCAAAGATTGACCCACTCAAATATTTGTTAAGTCGAGCAGCATTAACAGGATGTCTGGAAAAATGGGTCATGATTCTGAGCGAATATGACATTCAATATGTAGAAAGAAAGGCTATAAAAGGACAAGCCATAGCGGACCAACTGGCAGACACACCTTTGCAGAGTGATCACCCATTAGTGATAGATTTTCTAGATGAGTCGATATTCCATACGAAACCTAAGGCACCTTGGTGACTCTACTTTGACAGATCACACACAAATCATGGCTCGAGGGTAGGAATCCTGTTCATCACTCCGCAAGGAGACTCCATTCCTAAGTCTTTCCGCATTGCCTTCCCATGCACAAACAACGTGGAAGAATATGAGGCATTAGTTACAGGACTAAGAATGGCAATAAAATGGAAGATCAGAGTACTACATGTCTACGGGGATTCTCAGCTTGTGATCAACCAGGTTAATGATGACTATGACACAAAAGATGAGAAATTGATTCCCTACAAATGGATGGTTGATAGTTTCCACACATACTTTTATATGGTAACTTTTGAGCAAGTTCCAAGAGCACAAAACAAAGCAGCGGATGTCATGGCTACAATAGGCTCTCTCCTTGACATACCAAGCAATTTTCTACAGTTGAAATTTCTAATAGAGCAATTGTTAGTCCCTACCTATGACATTCCGGAGTCAGAGATGGTTTGAGAACTTGTTGGTCCTGACTCTCCCTAGTACTAGGATATTTATGACTACCTAAAATCTCAAACCCTTCCACCGAACCTGTCTAATAACCAAAGGAAGTCTTTTATCTGAAAGGTTGCAAGGTATGCCATCATCAGTGACACCCTTTATCGTCGTACCTTTGACGACACCCTCCTTAGATGTCTCGACACTAACAAAGCACGTACAACCTTATACGAAGTACATGATGGTATATGCGGGTCTCATTCGAGTGGTCCTACCCTAGCCAGGAAAGTAACGAGACTTGGGTATTATTGGCCGACCATTGAAAAGGATGCAATAGAATATGTTAGGATTTGTTGCAAATGTCAGATGCACAATGATTTGATCCATGCTCCAGCACAAGAACTTCAGCCGATCACCTCTCCTTGGCCCTTCGCTCAATGGGGACTCAACCTCGTGGGTAAGATTCATCCAACCTCATCCAATGGCCACAAATTCATCATCACCGCCACTGAGTACTTTACGAAATGGATTGAAGCCATACCTCTCACATACATAACCGGCAAGCAAATATCCAAGTTCATTCTTAACTACATCATTTTCCAGTATGGCCTTCCGCAATCCATCATCACTAACAACGGACATTCGTTCAAAAACCAATATGTTCGTGAGTTATGTGAGCGATTTCACATCTAACACCATTTTTTAATCTCCATACTACCCACAAGGAAACGGTCAAGCTGAGGCGTCAAATAAAACCATTGTCAAAATCCTCAAAAAGACTATCAATGATGCTGGCCATGACTAGCACATACAACTCAACCCTGCTTTGTGGGCTTACCGAACTAGCATTCATATGCCTACATGAGCCACTCCATTTTCCCTGGTCTTTGGCACTGAGGCCATCTTTCCCATTGAAGTTGAAATCCCTTCGTTATGAGTCTCCCTAAAGGGTTTAATTGATGAAGAGGAGTATAGACAATCATGCTTGCACGAGCTAGAAATGCTAGAAGAAAGAAGGAAAAATTCACTGAACCATCTTCAAGCATATCAGAACCGTCTTTGTCGCAGTTACAATAAGAAGTTTATGGTCAGGAAATTTGACATTGGTGACCTAGTTCTCATGCAGAACCCCAAGAACCAAGCTGATAGAGAAAAGCCATAAAAGTTTGAACCAAATTGATTGGGTCCTTACATCATCATATCTTCTTTTAGTTCTAGAGCCTATCAGCTGGAAACTCCAGATGGAGAACAACTGATGGAGCCTATCAACAGTTTACATCTCTAAAAGTTCTATGCATAGCATCAGGGGATCAAGCTGAGAACTGTAAAATACAAAAAAAATTAAAAAATGATAAAAAAATAGTTGCCTTGATGAAAACCTGGCAAACAGGCATCTTGGCAACACCAAAAAAATAAGAAAATGGACAAAAATAGTAAAGAGAAAAATGATTCGTCCAATAGTGAAAACCTGGCAAATAGGGGCTTTGGATAAGTACCATGGTGAAAACCTGGCAAACAGGCACCATGCGTAATCAATCATTGCTCGGCCATCTATTGTCACTCTGTCTGCTAAGGTCTAGGATGAAGTACATTTTCCATCACCACCACAATGTACCCTTCCTGTCATGGTTGATAAATGGTTGACATCAAGTCCTAATCATTGTCCATCTGGTACACCACAAACATCCCCTCCATGTCCATTAAAAATGGCTAAGTATTGGACCTAACTGGGGGAAAAAAAATTATCATGTAACTGCAATGGATGTCACACATGATCTCAGCAATTGGCAAAAAGTCCTGAAAAAAGACCAAAAACATCGCAAAAAGTCCTGAGAAAAGACCTAAAAACCATAAAATGTCCTGAAGAAAACCACAACAAAATATCAGACTGCTCAAAGAACACAAACACAGAGTCATCTCTTGTCAAAGTTTGTCATATCAAATCAATCAGTCTTTGTCATTTGTCTGAACTACGTTGTCTCTATGCATTTGCTACATAGGCAAGACTCATAATTGAGTCCTCGAGACATTAGGTCAATCCCTTTAGGTTTGTCAAAATAAAATCATGGCACAATCTTTGGTCACCAATACAAAGTCATTGGTCATGTCGAACTATGAGGTCTCTGAGTGTATGATGTAGGCAAGGCCATCTGTCGATGAGCTCCCGAGGCTGCACTAGGTCAATCCATTAGGGTTCATGCCATCACACTAGCACACACGTCAAAAGGTCTTCAAGACAAAGCAACTCATTCCCAAATGCATAAAGATCATTAAAAAAAAGTATGACAATCGCTTATTCAAACATGACAATCACGTCAGCAAGTCAAACATATTGACATATGGTCAAAACAAGCCACACTCAGTCAAAGCAAGTTAAATCATCATAACCTATCAAACTATCTACTCTTGGGCAACCTTCAGATGTGTCCTTCTGTAAGGTAACCTCTATCATTCATGCCTTAGGATGTGTCCTTCCTAGGTATTGTCACTATCATTTGACATTTTTGAGGGATCCTCCTAACTCCTAAGGATCACTCCTCTCAACATCAGTAATCTTCAGATGTGTCCTTCTGAAGAACAAACCCTGTCATTTATGCCTTAGGATGTTTCCTTCCTAGGCATCGTCATCATCACCGTCACATGGCATTTTGAGGGATCCCTTTTGACATTTAGGGATCAATCCTCTTGACATTAACATTATTCAGGATGTGTCCTTCCTAAATTTGGCAATTCTGGACATTTTTCATCTGAGCGTCATCAAAGCTTTGACACTCTGGCATCTCATCATTATCAAACCTGACATCTTGGCATCAAAACAATGGATATCCATACGAACTTGGAAAACATTTGACACTTGTCTTTTGGATTTTTTTATCATGTTATTAGTTTTTCAGCGACATTCCAATAACAGGATTTAGAGAAGCAACGACGTATCATGATGATTGACACGCATGACTACTAGTTTCTCAGCGAGGTCCTGATTCTGGGATTTAGAAAAAAGTGATGTATCATGATGATGGCTCTATTTTTGGTATGACAATCATGCTGCTAGTTTCTCAAGGATGTCCTAGGAACAGGATTTAGAGAAGCAACGAAGTTTCACATGGATTGTCTTTGTATTTTTCTGCTTGTGATTGATTATGACAAAAAGACTGGGGAAATCATGCTCTTACTATGAGTCAGGATCATCCTTTTCTGTGAATGCTTGTCTTATGTGATGGTATGACCTTGCACACCTTGATCTATGTCATATCATGGTGTTTGTTGGCCATTACAATAGTCTACCCAATGATGATTAAGAGCAATAAATATTAAAGTCCTATGGTATAGTTTTGAAGGATTTGGTCTAGGAACTAACATGCATCTCCTTTAGTCTAGTCATCTTCTCTTCTTCGGTCTGCTCATCTTCTCTTGTTAGTCTGGTCATCTTCTCTCGTCCATCTCACGATGATATCCTGTGACATCCAAAAAACATAAATGCATATGGGATCATATAAACATTGCATTAGGTCCATACACACATCATCCATAGCATTAAATCATTAACATAATCATCAACATTGCATTCATTTACTAAATACATTATGCACATCATTATCACATCATCTCATATAAGTAAGCATTACATCATTAGGGCATCAAAATCATAAATAAGCATCATAGGACATACATGATACATCATAAATCAATATCATAAATCAACATCATACATCACATATATCATAATGCATTAAATCAAAGCACATCACATAACACAAATGTAGGCCACATCAAAACTACATCATCATATAATATCATCTCAAAAATGTACAATGTCACAGGATAAAGTCAAGAGATATCCTAAAAATGGAGCTCGCATGCTCGATAATATGTACATAGTGTTTCATAATAACAAAAATGCCCCTAGGGTAAACTCTCATCATCCCCTCATGGTGAAGAATGTGGCGGTTGGAACTCTGTGACTGGCACTAAGATGATAGGTGGCCCTGTAGTAGCCTCTACCTGTGCAACCAATGGAACTGATAATGACGGCATCATCTCCACGGTCATGGACATCTGTGACGTCACTGCTACCTGGCTCTGAGAAGTAGATGGATCAACCACTGGTGGTTGTCTCTGTATTGACCTCTGCATTGATCCAGTGGACCCATGACTGTGACTAGAGTGGTGACTTTATGTGTGCCGACATGAGTGGTTGGACCTGTGCCCCTGTCGAGGTAGACCCTCCTGCACTTGTGTGACTCCTGTTGCCACTGGCACTGCCTGATCTATGTCCACTACCTATCCTCGTCTTTGAGCATGACAAGGTAGGATCTCATCACTCGAGAGGCACTGCCTGCTCATATAGGGTCCTGTACTGACCCAACCTCATGCTCACCTTGGCTAGCTCACGAGCCATATCCCCTAAAGGCCCTGAGCATAATGCAAAAAACTCAACACACCACTGAGTTGAGTCCTGCTTGCGGATCACTGCCTGATCCCGCAATACTTGAGCCACCCCTAGTGCTAACTATAGTGATCGGACCTGTGCAAAACTCTCATCCAATCTCCTCTAAAGATCTACCACTCTCTAGTATGTCGTGGCATCGGGAGGCAACGCTGAGCTGGACGATATCTCCACCTCTCCCTCCACCATCTTCCATCAGAGTAGTCTCTCTGCCTCATCCATGGCATCATCCTCATCATCATCCTCCTCATCCTCCTACCTTGGCCTCTCCTCCTCTACCACATCCTCCTGCCTCGGCCTCTCCTCTACCACGTCCTCCTCCTATCTCTCTACATCTGCCTCCTCCTCCTGCCTCTCCACCTCCATCGCCTCCTCCCGTCTCTCCTCACCCTCTCCCTCCTATCTAGGCTGCTTCTCTCTCTCCCCCTCCTCACCAACCTCAGGGATAGCATCTAAGGCTACCCTCGCCACACATGGGTGCACCCTCTGGCCCTATCCTTGACCATCTCTCCTCCTCCGGCAGCCATCGCCCCCATCATCCCCATCATCTATGTCATCTCCCCCCGACCTCTGTCTCTACTTCCATACCTACCTCTATGCTGACCTCCATCTCTCCCCTACCTCTGTCCCTACCTCCATCTCTCCCTTGGCCTCTGCCCCTATCACCGTCCCTACCTCCTCACCTGGCTCTCGGCACATGAGATATCACTGACTGTTTATCCACAGGTGCTAGGCCATCGGGATTTGTCAACGACACTGATCTATGTGCCTTCCACCATAGGTCATAGTCTATTGTGGTCTCAGGATCGGCTATCCCACCTATCCATCCCCATGGCTAGGCTCCTAGCCCATTAATCTATTGCTCTGTGCAGGCCACTAGAATGGTTGGTCCCCAAGCATACTCTCTAGATGATCGGGCATACTCGGCTGTCCCTGTTGTTCTCCAAATTGTCTAAGGACACATTGTGAAAAATACATCTCGATAATCAATGAGGTCTGCACGGTCCTCCCAATAAAATATCTGTACTATCTGCAAAGGCTCAGATGATCCACCTTGTCATCCCACGGCTCACAGTCTCTATACAGCCTCCAGATAAAAGACACCATCATGTCAATCTGATGCCGCCACCAACCTATCTCACCCATCTGGGTCTGCTGTAAAGCACCTATGTAATAATAGGCATACAGAATCCCCTCAGCCAACTGTGGTCTGTCAATTAGTGGACAAAATATGGCTATGTGCTCCCAAGCCCAAATCATCATCAGAGTAGTCCCGTAGGAGATACTCTCTACCCTCCGGCACACAACATCGTGCAACTGATGGTAGAGTGTTTCTAGTAAACATGGACCCCAGGCGTAAACTGTCCTATCACGTCTCATACCAACTAAGACGTCTCCCTAGCCAATCAGGAATCCATGTCCCTGACGGTCAGGAATCAAAATACCTCCAATCAAGGTCGCAAGGAACGCATCAAAAGAGCATAGTGCTCTACCATGAACTCCCACTGGATCTCATATCCCTAGATGCCTAGTCATGCACCCTCATCTCGATAGTACACTCAAAAAGTTTGCTCACCATGGCGAGGGTCATAGATGATCCACTCCCCTCGGATCGGCACTCGTAGGATACGGTACACATCCTCCAACGTGATGGTCGCCTCACCTATTGGCAGGTGGAAGGAGTAGGTCTCTGAATGCCACCGCTCACACAACGTAGTCGGTAGTCCCCTATTCAATTGAATGGCAGGCATATAAGCGACATAGAACAAACCCAGTCGCATCAACCAGCGTCGCTCTCGCGTGCTCAGCTAGTCAGCAAACCTGAAGGTCATCGGTCTACTCTCTCGGGTGTATATCGGGGCAAGCTGCCTCTACACAAAGCCAAACAAGTCGTTAGTAATTTTTAAACAAAGTGTCAGTACTATCAAAAGCATTTAAGGTTACACAAATATCAAAAATAGCTATGGTCAAAGTTAAAGTCAAATGCGTCGCACTAAGGCAATTGCGTCTCAAAACATCAATTGCGTTGTTCTATACTTCAAATGCGGTGCAAAATGGAAAATGCGTTGTTTGTTTTCTCAAATGCGTCTCATGTTCACGCTTGTGACATGAAATTTGACACTTGCATCACGGAAAAGGGAATGCGTCGCATAATCACAATTGTGTGGATCAAACTAGTGAATGCGTTGTAAATTGACGATTGCAGCATTCTACTTGGCAATTGCGGCTCTGAAAGGCGATTGTGTCGCGATTTTTGGAAAATGTGGCGCAAAACCTCGGCCCCCTCTAATTTGGCATTGCACTTGCATCACGATAGATCAAATGTGTCGAACATGAAGGCGAATGCATCGAACATGAATGCATATGCATCGCGGCGCATTCATTATTCACCCTAGAAACCTAATTATTACACACAAAACAAAAAAAATACAAAGGAGGATAGGGGTACATACTACTGGCTCTGAGCCCTCTAGCCACCTGAATGTCTGCATGATCTCCCTATGATGCTCTGTGACTGGAATCACCATCCTCACTATGCTCCTTTTCGCTCTGAGCTCTCAAAATTTGCAAAGTAAATAGTGGAAATGAATTGACTTTTACCCCTTTTTCAACCTATTTATAAAGTCAAAATGATATTTTTCAACTAGGTTATAACTGGAGGCTCATTTGATCGACTTTGACCACCCCATTGGCTTTCTTAAACATGTTAGAATCCAAAATCGTTTGCGCCATTGTTTTTCTGGTCACCGAATTGATTTATCGGGACCCTTTCCAATTTTTTCTGCTATCGACCCAAAATTTGAAAAATTTCCCGAGGGGGCATTGATACTCCATACCTTCACTGGGGCATGACTTTGACTTACTTTCTTTGTCACAATGTGACATGCAACATTATGACAAAGAGGGGCAAAATGTAGGCACCTAAAAATGACCTAGGCTTGCAAGCTTCATTTTTACCACTTTCGTCCTAACATAATTATGATATTTAATTATGTCCTTGGTCCACATTCGACTATTAATTAAATAATTCATAATTATTTAATTAATTCATGTTCTTTTATTCTTCATGATTATTAAATAAATAAATCTTATTTATTTATTCAATACATCATTAATTGCATGTCTTCCCCTAATTAAATAAATTTCTACCCTTCTTCAGTCATTGCTTCCTGATTATTAAATAAATAAGTTTTATTTATTTATTTAATATGTCACTAATTGTCATAATTAAATGAATTGATTAATTTATTTAATTAATTAGTCTTATTTGCTAAATTAAATAATTAAATTTAATTATTTAATTGCCAAATTTGATATTCCTCTCGTTTTAAATAAATTAAATTATTTAAAATGTCATCTCATTCTTAACTGTCAGCTCATTTTAGTAAATAATCTGAAAGTTGATTATTTATTATTTCACAAAATTCACATTTGGAATTAATTTAATTCGAAATTGGTAACTTTCCTCCAGAAATCAAGTGATCGGGTAGGTTCTTGATCTTTCCAAAGCTGGTCTTCAATCCAGTCTTTATCTTCTTCATTTTCAAAAATCTTTATTTTCAAATTAATTTCCTCATTTATTCTCCACCACCAATTCGATCTTCTTAGATGGCATCTTGACCGCTCGATTAATTATTTTTCCCTAACCCTAATTAGGGATTATCATATTTAATATGGGCCTCTAATTTTAGGTCTTAGTCAGAAGTCAATCTCACCCATCTTCAAAATGGCATTTTCTATAAAATGCCATTTTCCTTTCATTTTTCGATTACACAGACACATTACATACTTACACACTTGCACACTTAGATTTATTCATAGCAATTATTGGCACATTTCATTAAGTTTTGGCATTTTTAGGCATAGACATTCTTAGTCATTAAGTCATAGGCATAGACATTTTCTTAAATCCTTCAAAGCTTGGTGTAGGACATAGACTAGCATTTTCATATTGCTCACACATTCAATCTGAGGGCAACACATCAACCAGCAAGGTAGAAGGTATTATGGAGGTAATCATGGAAAATTTGATTAACAGGTATAATTGTTTTATTGTTTAATTTCCTTTGTACTTGATAGGTCTTTGGGTTTATTTTATATACTTTATTGATTGACAATCTAATCTTAAAAATTACCCTTAGTTACATAAACTTTACTCAAAACCCCTGTCTCAGCAAAAACAGAGCAGTCTAGGGAATTTGTTGATTCCACACACCAAAAGGTGAGTTAGGGCTTCAAATTAGATGAAAATAGTAGTATACACCTATACTCATGAGAACCTAACAATATCAAACCATGTACAACCTGTACGGTTCTGTACAAGTCTGGAAAAGAAATAAAAACATAGAATTTTTGAGAAAATAATAAATTTTTATTGAGTTCCTTCTTTAAATCTTCCAACCAACCATACAAAATTATATTCTCATGTTATTTAAAGGCTCTTCCAAGCCAACCAATTCCCAACCACCTTGTAACTGACTTTTGAACCACTAATAACCATTGGAAGACTAATTACCCCTTTTACACAATTTATCATCATTTACAAGTATATTGAACACTTTGTGCAGTGGCTGAAACTTATAACCCATATAAATCACTCAAATGGCTTTGAAAAGCCTTATTACATTGTCAAAGATCACCCTTGCATATTCACCTACAAATCTAAGAAATTTTCCTCAAAGGCTTACAAGACAACCTTGATGCAAGATATCAACCTTTTGCACATTATATTCATCAAACCTAAAAACTCAACTAAGAACATGACAATTGGTCTTGTTTAGACCTTATTAGCAATATAAGACCTCAAAACACTAATTCTTACCACTTGACTACACTATGTTTTTTCAAATGATCACAATTAAGGGGTGAGGTGTAGGTTCTCCTACACCACAATTCAGGAAAGTATAGAATTGATGTTATAATTACTTCATTCTTATTTGGTCAAAGACCTCTAACTTTTTCTTGACCATTTAAATCTTTTACTAATAGCTCCTATAACTTAGCCTTCAACTCCAACAATTTTTTTGTGGTTATAAGAAACTTTGGGTGTAAGATTTTTTATTTGAGGACCATATTTTATGGAGAAGTCAAAATTTTTACCAGATTGGAAATACATCAACAAATTTCATTGAATAGGGTAGATATCTGTATCTAGTTTTTTCTTGATCCAAATACTTCTTCTTCTTCCCCTCCTTGGCGTTTTAGAGACTTATTACACATTGAAACATCTTAAGAGTTGAATTCATGGTATTCTTCTATTTTCTCCAAATTGATCGAAATGATTTAACATTCTTCTCTTTTGGATTTCTATGATTGAACGACTATTACTTGCCTTATCTTACCCTCCTTGGTATATCTTTCAAACATTTTTTTTGTTCCAAGGTTATTTAAGTATTCTTCTGATTTGAAACTATAGTCTCTTCCATATCCAATTTACTCTTGGAACATCTTCAAATGATCTTTAAATGGACTAACATAGATTTACTTTTGTTTTTCAAACTTAGGAAGTTTAATCTAAACTTCAGTCAAACACTACTCCACCTGAGCTCTTGTCTAGTTGGCATGCTTTATTGTCCAAGTTTTATTCCTTGCAACCATCTTTCCAAGAAATTTTCATCCAAAAATTATTGATGATTTCATTCTCTTCATAACCTTAGACACTTCCAAGGTTATTCAGTTTCTTTTCTCATTTTTAAGTCTTGACTCTTAATTGACCATGCTCATTTTGGTTGGTGGGATCATTTCAATTTTCATATTTTCCTTCATGAGTTGCTTATTTTTATGACCTCTTCTGGTCTTTGACCTTTACTCTAAGGTACCAATTCACATTCTTGATTTCAATTATAATTTCTAGATTTTATTCTAGTTTTATATCAAGATTTTTAGAGAGTTGTCATGCCTCTTGGATACCTCCCTAGTTGATTTTGATTCACAATAATGTTGAATTTTCCACTTCACCTGAAATTTATTTTTTATTTTTTAAAAATTATGCTAACAATTAGTTTCTTCAATTTATCATTTGTATCAATAGACACAAACTTCTTACTTATCCCAATTGCATTCCTACTGCAATCCAAGGGCATCTCTCAATGAGTTGTTGGTTTAGGAGTTTTACCCTCAAGGGTCAACTGTATCTTTCTGCCAAAGTTAGAATTTGTTTAGGAAATTGGTTTCCTTATTGTTTCCCATGTTATTTTCCCTACCATCACTTTTCAAACATTTTCTACTCATAATTTTTAAGGATAAACTTACATAATGAGATCATAGGTCCAAGTGCTAAACTCGGTCACTTTGATACCACATGTAACAACCAAACACCTTTAGGCATATATTAACTAAGAGTTTTCACCAAAATGTTAAAACATAAACAAGAGAAGTGAATATTTTCTTATTTTGAAAAAACTTGTAATCATATACCAACATGCTACTACATTTCATTTGCATAATCATATAAAGAAAGTTGCATCTTTACTTTTTAACTAATAACATCTATAACAAAACATGATACAAATCCTTTCAACATTTAATTGATTAAGCTAAATAAAGAATTATGAGAGAATAGGTTCAAAGAACCTCATCTGATTCTTGCTATCTTCCAAGACTCATCATGCCACTTGTAAGATGGAGAGCATCACCCAGGTGCTTTACCTCCAACCATGGACTTAAGCGGTCCCCCGCACACCTTCCTAATTGGAAGTGGTCTTACCCTTCAATGAAGGGATTAGCCAAGAACCCTCTTAATTCCGCCATCTAAGCTTTGGTGTTTTTCCCTACTTAACTAATATCGTCACACAACTATGGATACCTTCCAACTATATACGACATCTTTGACTAGCTAAGTATCTGGGCCATGGTGAACTAACAAGTGCAAGTAGTGGCTCTTGTACTTACTATGGCCATGGTTTTTGTACAATTGCACAAATTCTTCTAGAGTCTAGTCTTGGTT
This sequence comes from Sequoia sempervirens, assembly GCA_007258455.2. Taxonomy (NCBI): domain Eukaryota; kingdom Viridiplantae; phylum Streptophyta; class Pinopsida; order Cupressales; family Cupressaceae; genus Sequoia; species Sequoia sempervirens. The sequence continues at coordinate 12,352 of VDFB02351597.1, forward strand.
AACCCACCTTGCTCAACATGGAAAATTCTATTGACCTAGGGTATACTGGAGCTACCTACTCCACACAACATGTAAATGCAAAGAAATTTTTCACTTGGTTCGAAATCCCTCAAAACCCTTCTAGAAATAAACAATGGTACATTTCCAAACTAGGGCATACTTGCCCCTTTAAGAATACATTTTCAAACTAGGGCATGCTCGCTTCTTTAAGAATACATTTTAAAACTAGGGCATACTTGCCCCTTTAAGAATACATTTTCAAACTAGGGCATACTCGCCCCCTTAAGGATCTATTTTCATGAATACCCAAATTATGAGGCATGTGCCTCAAATATTTTCTTTGACCACTATCTTAAATTAAAATTTTCTTCTTATTATAGTCTCAAATGTTCAACACTTTAGCTTTGTTATAGAGTCCTTCCTCAAATAGTGAAGATTCATTAAGTGAATAGCTCATTTGGGTTGTTGGTTATATTTGACTCGAACACCCAAGTTATTGTCACATAAATGTTGTGTAGTCTCACAACATGCCCCATTTTGCTCCTTGGAAAAATGTGGACCCCCTTTTCTTGGCTACCTCTTATCTTTTCTTTGCTTTTGCTTGCTTTGGTGTGCTATTTTTTTGGGGGGAGTTGGTAAAATGCAAGTTCCATTTCAATTTGATTGGTCTTTTCTTAAGTCCTTGTTCTTTCTTCAATTTGGTGTCATGGTTTTTTTATGAATTTCTATTAATTTACTGGACCTGGAGTCCTGCAATTGTTGTGGTTGTGTCAAAGATGTGTCTTTGATTGGTCCTAGTTCCTGCATGGTAAGTCATCACTTGGATGAACCATCCCAGTGTTCACATTCTTTTCTTCATTGGGTAGCCCAATGATTGCTTTTCTTTTTCTTTAGCCGAAGGTCAGAAACTGGAGGTTCTATTACAAAATGTTTGAATCACTTTTGATATTTCTTGAACCCAGTTCCTAGTTCCTCTCTTTGCTCCCAGTTTTCATAAGCTTGGAGGTAAGTGCCCGGATTCTCAATAACCTTTCCAAGGTTCGATACCAGATGTTTTCAATCGCGGTGATCATCAACAATCATGTATCCAAAATGCCTTTGCCTCATAAAATTCAAAGTGACACAAGAGTGCCACCTAAGCTTTATGCACCATCTTCTTATCTAGTGTTGGGCTTATGAAAAAACCAAGGTGTTTGTGATTTGAAACCTAATCCCCCATGATTGCACCTTTATTCGAAGAAATTAATGCATTGTAATAGGTAATTAATGAAGGTGGTGAACTATACACATGTACTTGGCACTACCTTGAGCATGCAGTTGCTTTTATAACACTACCTCATGCCATACTAAAAATTTGAAAAGGACATTGAATGAACGGGACTGATATTGTGACATACAAGGAAAGGTAAATCTCGAGAAACCAAGAACATAGCTACCAAGGGTTTCAAAGTTTCATTCTAAAAAAATATTATCATAAGAAAAACAAGGTATGTCTCGAATAATAGAAATTTTGTTAATCATTTTATGCATGAAAGTCTTGAGATAATGGTATTTCCCTTAACAACTAAAATTTTGATTATGAACTAATGTAAATTTAACCGAATGGTGGATTGAAAGTTTTAATGAATTGTTAAAGATTATTTGTTAAATTTAACCCTAACTCGCACACAAGGAACATATCTAAAGAATGCAGAACATGCCAATGAAAATGAGTACTTCTGATGTGAGGCCAAAAAATGAATTCAAATATTGCACTTCACAAGTTGTACCAATTGGTGGAATAGCTAGTGATACTCATACAGGATGGTTCTCTAATGTTGAATTCATCGTACAGGCCCAACAAGAAAATTCTTCTCTATGTACAAATAATGTTATAGAAAGTGGGTTATATTTAGCAGGAGGGTTTCCACCAGTAATGGATGCCCCTGAACTAGTTATGGAATGTTTAAATTACTAAAACCCAGACAAGAGAATTGTTGAGAAGGATGGAATAATCTATGCAGATCTCTCTGAGAGAGGAATTGTATATACATTTGGACTTCTCACATTTCCTTGGATGAACCCTATAAATGTAAAGATGAAGGCTAAAACCCACTTGAGCGTCGAAGAGAAAAACAAAAGAATTATGAGTACCCAATGGTGTCAAGAGGAAATTAAAAAACAAACTAAGTCAATTCTAAGATTTATGTTCAACCCAGATGTTCAAGATGTTATAACTATGTTAAGCAGGATAGTTGGACTGTGAGATGCTAGTAAGTTCAAATCATGGATGTTTGTAATCATATCCAAATTAATGGAAGGCCTTGTGCAAATGCATTAGGGAAGTTTTATTAGCAACATGTTAAATGATCAAATAAAGAAATTTCCAAATTCATGATGTTTTTTATGTCCTCATATGTGATATATTCTTGTGCCTTAAGGGAAACTAAGCAAAGGTTGAATAGTGTCAGTACCCTAGGCAGAGAAGTAGGAAATAGTTTGATATTTTCTCATTTACCTAAAATTACTATTCATGAATACAAGGATCCTTATTGGAGAGTCAATGATGTGTTTTCTATTAACCTGGTAAGAATAATGGAAGGTGACAAAGCTAAAAGGTTGTCTCTAGAAGCACAAAGAAATATTAAATAGGTTGGAGGCTAGTACATTCAGTTTCCCACTTTCACCTACATCAGGGTGGAAGGGTTTAAAGGATATCCCTTCATGTTGCCCAGGTACCCTACAAAAAAATTGGTATTATTGGAATTGGTAAGACAACTAAAGCTGTCTCATGCTCTTTACAACACAACACATAAGAAAAGTAGTTGATTTGTGTGAGGAGTTAAGGATGTAAAATTTGGAGTACTTCCCACTCCAAAGAATTAACTATGAACTAGAAGCGAATATTGCCAAAGGGATAGCCAGTAAGCATGCTCATGTTTATCATTTGGAAGATTACTGGCTCAATTATGATGATGAACATAAAGTAAGGAAAATATTATATGAAAGGTTGTCATTGTGATTGGCACAGATTCTTAAGATCCATGACATTCTAGATCAATTGGAACAAGATAATGGAGAAGTACTAAATCTGGCTTATAATGAAACTAGTGTCTATGATGAACCTATTCCAAATCTAGATTATGAAAGTAGAGAAATAGCATCTGTTGAGGAATTTTCTGAACCAGTTTTAATGCAGACTCAACGATGGATAGAATATTTTTGTAAATCTTTGAGAAAAGATAGGATAAGGCCCACATACTCACTTGATACAAATAACAAACAAAGAGAAGAAATTAGCCTTAGCATGAGGAGCCTGCTAAGAAAAAGAGAAAAGTTGGTAGAGTAGCTACAACTATGCATATTGAAGAGAAAACACTTGATGCTTCAAGCCAAGGAGTTTCATTGAAACCAGCTAGTCAACATAAAGAAACTGGACTAGGTAAGGTCTAAATAATAGTGAAGCCTAGCAGGACATCTTCTTCCATGGTAAAACCAAATACTCGGCCTATGGCTGATGAGGAGGCAAGAATGATATAGAATACTCATACATAGATAAGGTTTGCATCCTAGAGAGTTGCAACATTATTTACTTCTTCCCCTTCAATCAATACGGCTATAGTAAACAGACACTGGGAAAGACTCATGTGGTCCTAGACGAGATTTGTGAGCTAGATGAAGACCAAATCAAAGAAAAAATGGAGAAATTGGGTGCCATGTGGGAATGGGTAAAGGAAAAGAAGTCTAAAGATAAGCCCATGGTACAACCAATGGTAGAAGAGATTCCAAATATAGGGTTGATTCCTATGAATGTTGAAGAAGTATTCATAAGAGGAACACTCTGTTGGCAAAACAAGGACAAACAACTAAGAGGGGGGTGAATCAGTTGTCACATAATATTTTAAACTTTTCAATCTTAACTTAATCTCAGATCTAATGAATGAAAAAATAAACCATAAACAATCAACACATCAGAAACATAGAGAACACCAAGATTTTTACGTGGAAACCCTATTAGGGGAAAAACCATGGTGGATGTTAGTCCAAAATATTATACTTTGTTAAAAGTATAAGAATAATGGGAATGCACATGCATTTAGGCACACTGCCTAGAGCTCACTGCTCAAATACAAAAGAGGACTCACTGTCCAAAGAAAGGTTTGGATTAAAACCATCCAAATTGTGAACTGAGAAAATAGCTTCTACACAAGCCTTATTACAATTCTAGTTAAGCACAAAAAACCTTCTTCACTCTTCACTCAGACTTCTTCACACTTCACTCAATCTTCTTCACACTCTGCTCTTCAATTGAATGATATTTGCACATACATGCATAGGAGCACACCAAGCACTCTGAGCCTCATTAACATCCATTACACCGATGAAACAATTGTTCTTATATATCTGCAACATGAGATTACAACAACTTAGTAAGCCAAAAATATAAAACAAATTTTTAATGTCGACCCAAATTTACAAATAAATTTGCAATGCGAATCCACCAAGGTTGGCCACAACATAGTGGAGACCCAAATTAACAACTCCAACACAAAAATACTTCAAATAATTTCACCTTGAAGATTCACGACACACTACCACCATCATGTCAGCCAAGAACATGAAAAATTGAAAATACAGAGAAAAATATTTGACCATGAGCACACCGATCAATGCGGATGTACCACAAAGATAGAGCATGATCTAGAAGCATCCAAAAACAACATGAACAAACAGAGAAACATTCGTAGCACCAGAAACACATAATATTCACTTAGGAACACTGACAGAACCCTTAGAAATACTGTCAGAACACAATTATTCACAGGACAAACAAATCTTCATGCGGACCTCTAAAAATTATAGTGGATGAACTAGATACACTAAAAAAAAAACCATTTAATCCAAAACAATTGATCTTTAATGTTTAGAACAAGACACCTTCATGACCTTCACTGAACCACTAGGACCCTACAACACTTCTTTTAACAATTTTCTAAATATCCTCAACATATACAACCTTCAATACACCAAATGCTAATAGTGTTGACATCAATGACAACCACATATCAGAAACACACCTACAACATCCAACACACTCGCCCCAGAGGTGAGGAACCTTGAAATTCTTGTTGAAATGGAATTAGGGGAGATTGTAGGAAAGGATCCCACTAATGATATTTCTATTGAAGATACAACTGATTCCCATCCTTCGCCAGGGAATGATCAAAATGATGGTGAACAACCACAAGTTCTTGAAAAATCAAAAGAAGACCAAGATGAAATTGAAAATAGAGAACCTTCACAAACCTCAGGTGATGGGGTAGGAGATGAAGAGAATCCTGATGTGACAAGATATGAACAAGGTGATGTCAAGTCTTGGAAATGAAGAGACAATGTTGAATCCTAGTAATCTAGAATCCATGTTAGTGAATACTAAAGATGTTCTAGTTTCAGAGGATGTGACAAATAAAGTTGAAAATGTAAGAGGAGAAGTTCTTGAGCATGCTGAAAACCAGGAACAAAGAAATGTTACAAAGGTAGAATATAATGAAGATACACCTAATTGGTTGATAAGAGAATTAGCTTCCCCATTGGAAGTGGAATTAGTACCTCTAGATCTCAAAAGCTTAATGCAAGAAGTGGAGACTCCCAAACCTAGGTGAAAAGAAAAGATAAAAAATGTTATGCAGAAGAATGCAAATGGAGGAAGAACACTCCATATGGCTACTCTGATAGTAGATAAATGAAAACATGAAATAACACCTAGGGAGAATAGGGTGACAGGTATCAATGTTGGACATTCGTCCTAGGAACATGAATTAGTAAAAATGAAGATGAACTTGGAAAAAACTATTTCCAGGGTGTAGAAAAGTAAACAAAAGAAAAGACTTCTGAAAGAATGGATTGCCAACCTAGAGAATTTTATAAAATTGTTAGCTTAATCTAGTTAGGAATAGACTGAATTGCCTCATAATCTAGTACTCATGTCACAGGAGTAGGTGGATGCTATCACAACACTTCTCCACAAAATGAATGTATTTGAATAATGGATCGAGTATTGGGTAAAGCAAGGAAAAGAGCTAATCACATATGCGATTGGTGTTGGAAATTGTGCCTCAACTTGTTGGCTTGTATCTTTGTTAAAGACTTGGTGGATTTACCCTTTGTTGGTCTTCTTTATCAGCCTATCGCCCAAATCCTAAACCTTAGAACCTCTTCGCATAGTTCAAAAGTTTCTAAACTTCCCAACTGGTCGATCTCCTTCAATGTCGCAGTGTTCGGGATTTTCCTAACCTACTGTGGAAGTTGTAAGTTTGTGTTTTCTCTGACTTAGCGACAAGCCGACAGATGTGGGGACCACTTGGAATTTTGAGATACTTGCTGAGAATATTGTAGATTCCCAGCTTGATTCTCCGAAAATGCACAAGCAGTGAACACATGTCATGGTGGAGATCACAAGGAATGACCAATAGTTCGGTGCGATGGTCAAATGCGGTGTACGAGTAAGTTGGTAATAAAATGACTAACTCGTGGATACCTAAAGTCTTCGAGATTTTATTTATAAACTAATGACTACTAATATTATGCGTCAATGTGGGATATTGTCGATGGTTGAGCTTCTTGGAAGTCTTAGCAACACTAATGGTCTTGCCGATAGTTCTGCAATGGACATCGATGAGAAGTCTTGCCGATAGATTTGGTCTAGTCGATGGTTTTGCATTCGGTATGATCTGTTGCTGATGGGTAGTTGGTTTTCATGTGATATCGGGGAGACTTGTTTTGTTATCGGTCTAACTTCTTAGGGTTTTGTCGATATCTTTGGTCTTTTCGATAGCTATGTGTTCAGGCATTTTGGCATTGGGGAGACACAGCCTAGTGTCTCACCGACATGCAATACAGTTGAACTTTTTCACTGAGTGTTTGTCTTATGTGGTGTGTACTGAGCCAATGAGAGAAGAGGAAGGAGAAACTTTGGTATTTGAACTATTGTGACCGTTCCTATATGGAAGATCAATAGATCATGAACAAAATGAGATATACTCTGTAACGAATGACAATGCTCGGTTCAGGTAATGGAGATTTTTGCTCGACTAAACACAGATTTGATCTAAGTGGGTTCATTGTATGCATCTGAGAGCATTGTGAAATTAATGTTCTGTACAAGATTGATCAATGAATGTTGTTGTTGTAAATTGACATCAGAAAGTTAAATCTGATCTCTGTATGTAAATTTCTTTACTGTAATACAAAGAGGATTTTCTTGGTGTGGTGGGTTTTTCTCCCGTAAGGGTTTTCCCAAGTAAATATGGTGTCCAATTGTGTATGTTTTCATTTCTCTTTTCTGTTAATTCTTTTCAAGTGTATCTTATTGAACTATAATTGCAAAATTTAAAGTCATATATGCATTCTTCCCTGAGGTTTTGGCATTAGGAGAGTTTGTTCTGTACCTAAGCTTTCCTTACAAGTGGTATTAGAGCCTGGCCAGTTGTGTTATCCTTGTGGGTACGTTGGGTTTTTTGTGTCAATTTTGTTCAGTGGGAGTCTTGTAGAAGTATGGTAATTTGAATTACAGATTAAGATGGCAAGCACGTTAGGAAAGATTGAAATTAAGAAATTCAATGGCAGCAATTTTGAGTTGTGGAAACTTAAAATGGAAGATCTGTTAGTTGATCATGATCTTTGGCTTGCTGTGTCTGGAACAAAACCTACAAGCATGAAGCAAGAGGATTGGGACCTCATAGATCAAAAATTAAAGGGGATGATAAGGCTTTGTTTAGCAGACCCTATTCTTCTAAATGTTCATGAAGAAAAGACTACATCTTCTTTGTGGAAAAGATTGGGAGCTATTTATCAGGGCAAGTCCTTAGTGAATAAGTTGTTCTTGAGAAAGAAGTTGTACTCTTTGAAAATGCAGGAAGGAGCATCTATTGTTGATCATTTGAATGCTTTCAACATGTTGATTGCTCAGTTAGCATCTTTGGGTGTGAAGATTGATGAAGAAGATCCTTGTATGCTATTGTTATGTTCTTTGCTAGATTCTTGGGATCACTTGGTGATGGCTATTGGGAGTACGACATCCACTTTTAAGATGGAAGATGTTGTTGCTTCTTTGTTATCAGAAGAGATGAGAAGAAAATATTTTGATATGGCAAAGGAGGCTCTTGCTATTAGAGGCAGATCGAAAGAAAAAAGGCAAGAAGGATAAGAAGTCCAAATCGCAATTAGAAGGGAGATCAAAGTCTCCTGACAAGAAGTCCAAGGTGAAGTGCTGGAATTGTGGGAAACCTGGTCATGTCCGAAAGGATTGCAAAGAGGAGAAAAAGAAGAAGAAGAAGAAGAATTCTAACAATGATTCTTCTCAAAGTGATGTAGAAGCTTTCATTGCAGCCTTGGCTACTCAGGCATCAGATGATGTCTGGCTGATTGATTCTGGAGCATCTTTCCACATGACATCTCATAGAGACTATTTCACTAAGTATGGAAAATATGATGGTGGAAGGGTATATTTGGCAAGCGATTCATCTTTGGAAATAGTTGGTTGTGGAAGAGTTAGAATTCAGTTCCCTGATGGAAGAGTGAAGGGAATCAATGATGTAATGCATATACCAGGTCTAGCTCAAAATTTGCTATCTATTAGTAAGTTGAACAATGTTGGAGTGCAAATCATGTTCTTTGGAAATGGCTACAAAATGACTAGAGGTGCAATGGTGCTAGCTAGGGGTGCTCGTATTGGTACCTTGCATAAGCTGGATGCATTTGTTGTGCAATGCAATAGTGTCTATGCAAAGTCACAAAAAGCTACTCATGGAGAAAAGGAGGAAAAATTTCATGATAGTGCAAACTCTATGGAAGTTAAACTTCTAGCAGAAGAGACTATGCTCTAGCATCATAGGCTAGGCCACATTGGAGAAAAGGGTTTAAAAACCTTGAAAAATAAAAACCTGGTTGAGGGGCTTGATGATTGTAACCTCAAATTCGAGTTTTGTGAACATTGTATATATGGTAAATGTTGAAATAATGTTCCAAGTAGCTCCCTTCGGGTCCCCTTTTTGCACATGTTCATGCGTTGGCCTGTGCGTCTCCGCGTTTCTTCGGCTTCCCGGCAGGTTTTGATCTTTCCCTTTGTGTGCATTCCTCACTTCGCAACTTTGGCAAGCGGCTTCCCTTTCGGCTCCTGAGATGTTGCGCTGGGCGCCCACGTGTCTCGCCTGTGGGGTTTTTCATTTTCTGTTGCTTTATGTTTCCTATGGGTTGCAAAACGGGGCCCACATCTTTGTACGTGGCGGTGTATCGCAATCTTTCCCTAGCAAGAGTAGAGTATGCTGCGGCGGGCTGCGAAGGATTTCTATTGGCCTTCTTTATTTCCTGGCGGGACCTACCCTCATTCACGTGTCAGCGGTTCGTAGCTTTTAAAACAACAGCAGGGACGAGAGCACCACGGGTTGCGAAACGCGGCCACGCGTCTTTCGCCACCCGGTTCATGCGGCCTTTCCCCGTTTTCAAAGTAGCCTCCGTCCCCTGAACACGTGTCACTTCTCCGCAAGCTCCCGGTCGATGGAGGAGGAGTTTTCATTCGGGCCGCGGTTCGCTGCCACGTGCCTTACATTGATTATCAAAGCAAACCGTGAGATGGCCGAGCAGGATAGTGTCATTCACTGCTGCTCGCCATGGTTCTCTAAGGCGGTGGGCAGCACTCGTCGCTTCGAAGCCTAGTTGGGACCACTGCCATCATTACAAAGGGCACGCCTGTAACTGACCAACTGGATGTTGTGCTCTGACTGGCTGCTCTCATAACGGCATTGGAATATTCTTATTCGGGCATCATTACGGGAGATTGTGGAATCTTTCTGTTACAACTCTCCAGGCGGTGGGATTTTGCTCTCTGGCTATATATACTCTCTCTGTTGAGGGAAAATGGTCCAAGATTTTTAGGAAGAATACTGGTTTTAGCAAGAGACGCCAGGCCTCTTTTGCATGTTTATTTGCAAGATACTTTCAGACTGTGTCAATTGTTCGGCCTTTCTGCTTTTTATGTCTTGATTAAACTGTGAACTGTGCTTTTTTATTGTCTTAAGCATTTCATTTGAGGAGACTTCTATATATTGAAAGCAAACTTGCTGGTCTAAATCATGTCTTAATGACTCTTCTTAGCAGTAAGGATGTATGCAATACTGTTTTATGTCAATTAAATGAATTGTTTATGCTATTGCTTTAAGCTTCCGGTGTTTTGGAACATATCAATAACATTCAGGCCCTTGAGTCTATGATTTATCGTGCCTATCAGAAAGCTTTGGCGCATCGCCTTAGATTAATATTTGTTTCATTATATCTGCTTCCTTTTCCCTTTCCAAAAACCATTATATAGAAGAAGCTGGCTTCTTTAAAATCCAGAGGTCACTCAGTTTGGCGCAAAGGGGTCCCCCTTGAACTGAGTTTCCCATAAAGGCATTGTTATCTCGTCAATTTTTGGCGTCAACAGTTTGTCCTTTTTTCTGGCATGCCTGGTGGGACCCAAACTAATGAAATCGTCTTCTAAAAGGGTGTATGAGCCATCGGCCTGTAACTAGATCCCAAACTGCAAATAACCCAGGTTTACTAGTGCCTCCATTCGGGACAGTCCAGGCCGCAAATCAGTTGGTAACCGTTCCATGCCCACCACCCTTTCCTCTCACCATGTTGCCAGCCACGAACAGAAATTATGTAGCATGGGATGCTGGGAGCCCCCTGGTAGCTCCGGTAGCACCTACTGTTTGGGGTGCCATTTCGATTTTGGCCCTGAAAGCTCTTCCTAAATTCACCGGAGATAACACAAAAACGCCAGCAGAGCATTTGCAGGATGTAGCGGATGTATGCCTGGTACATGGTATCACAGCGCAGAATGTAGCGCTGAGGCTCCTTGCTGCGTCCTTCAAAGGCAAAGCTCTGGAGTGGTACCGGACACTGACTCCTAATACCATTTGCACTTGGGATGACCTCGGAGATCCATTCTATGAAAGGTTTTCAAATGACGGAGATCGTTCTTCGCTATATTATCAGTTATCCGTCATCAAATGAGCACCTCAGGAGGCTCTGACAGACTTCAATGCCCGATTTCACTCAAGTTGGCAGAGGATTCCTGTGACCATCCGCCCGACCCCAGAGTTGGCGTTCATGTTCTATCTGAAGTCCATCAATCCTGACATTTCTATGATGATCAAGTCTCTGGGAGGAGCCACTTTACCAGATGCATATGCCACCGCTATCAAAGCAGAAAATCACTTGATAGACTGCGGGAAATTGCCTCCTCGACCTGTTATGCCAATATTTCCTGAGATATCGAACGTAGCACAAGAGGTGGCATCGACCAGTGCACCAGCAACTCCCCAGTTAGCGTACTCATATACAGCCGCTCCTGAAAACTTGGCCTCTATGTTGAGTTCTCCCAAGAATGAGATGGGTGACTTCAAGGAGATGTTACGGACTATGGCAAATGATATAACAATGCTCAAGCGGAATCAAGCAATGCCTCCGCAGCCTGCGTATCAGAACTATCAAGGTGGGCGGCCTACCTATCAGCAGAATCAATATCAGAATGCGCATCGCACTAACTCACCAACGGCGGCTATGAACCAAATAGTTCTGGTGCCTACACCGCTGGCAGGTGTGTCACCGAGCTCTAGCAAAGAATTAACGGTGGGACAAAACAATCTTATTGATGACATCAATCCATGGTGCTTCCCTTGCAACGATGCGCATATGCCCCAAAATTGTCCGCGTGGCAACTTACAACAAAGGATAGCAGAGCAACATAGTCAAGGTATTGCGACTGAGAACGAAGAATACAGATATGCCCCGGCAATGGAGAATGCAGTCCTTACCGCGCAAATACAAGGAATGTCCCTAGAGCAAGATTCCGACATTGTTCCTGATCATGCGCTCTTCTCATGGATGGAAGATGAGGAAATGGTGTTTGCAAATGATACGGCCACAGCTGAAATGCCGCGGGTAAAGTCTGACTATAATACGTGCTCCAAGAGAAGATTCACCGGTGAGACCATTGTTTCACTTTCGGACAGTCCGCAATGCAAAGACATTTTGGATCAAATTCCTGGCGGTCCGACCGAATCCTTGTCTTCTCAACCGCGGAAGGAAATTATTATAACAAAAGCCAAGGAGCAGAAATCTCCTAGCTCCTCGCCTCTTAATGTGGTAGAGCAGTTGAAGAAATCACCCGCTAATATGTCTTTATGGGACATTCTAGCTATCCCAGAGCAGAAGACCATACTCCAAAAAGTGCTTTAGCAACAGATGGACCCAGCACTAACCGAGCCTTTGGCCAGTACCGAGGTGGTTTATCAAATGCCACCAACTAAGGTTGTCGCAAACAAAGCAATGGAATCCCATGCGGAAGGCGGAGGTAGGCCAAAACCTCAACCCTTCTTGACTCTCATTATAGGGGAGAAACTATTACACAACGCTATGATTGATTCTGGCGCTAGTACCACGGTTATGCCAAAACTAATAGCCGAAGCCTTGGGACTCAGCTACGAACCTATGAAGAAAGGGGTGATGCAGCTAGATGGAAATAAGGTTGATACTGTGGGTGTCATCAAAGCACTTCCGCTGACTCTATTTGCCTGCCCGAGTATCACGGTCCCGCAAGATACAGTGATCATAGATGTTCCGCCAATGTTTGGTCTTTGCCATTCTCGAGAGTTTACTTCAAAAGTGGGCGGCTATTTGTCTTTAGATTGGTCACATCTAATACTTAGGACCAAACATGGCACAAAGATGAAGATAGAATCGGAGGCTCTGCATTCCGAACATGTGGCGAATGAGGCCCTGATTAACTTTGAAGCCGCACATACCTCCATCACCAAGCAAGACATGTACAATGTCGAACTGCTAGAGGAGGAGAAGGTCAACGGAGACCGAAGTGATAGCGAAGATGCTCTGTTGAGTGAACATATAAATAATGATCCCTTCAGAAATTATCATGCTACCGGGTTAGGCACATATGTGATCTATGACGAAGACCAAGTTCTTCCGAAGGTCGTCAAAGAACCCGACGATGACCAAGCAAGTGAGCTGTGGACATTGTATTTTGATAGAGCAAGGAGCAAAGTTGGAGCTGGAGCAGGGATATGTCTAATATCCCCACAGAATGAAAAGTTGTTGAGGTCCTTCCGATTCCAATTTGCTTGTTCAAATAATGAGGCTGAATATGAGGGTCTAGTCCAAGGCCTAAGCCTAGCGGAACGAATGGGTATCAAGCAATTGATTGTATTCAAGATTCAGAACTGGTAGTTAATCAGGTCCGAGGAGTCTCAGCAGCAAAGAATATCCGCATGAGATCCTATCGGCATCGAATCTGGGACCTTATAGAAAGTTTTGAAGCTTTCAACATCCTGACCATTCCCCGAGTGCAGAATGGCGATGCAGACCGCATGGCAGTAATCGGAGCTCAGTTTGATCCTGTCTCCGACTTGCTTCGGAACAAATATTCAGTACGAGTGCTGGTTAGACCAGCAATACCCGATAATGACCAAAGTTGGCAAGTCTTTGAGAGCGATGAACACATCGCCTCGTTTATTCAACACTCAGGGGAATTTGCCGATCAACTCCAACCAAAGATCGCTGAGGCCTACGAGGGACAAATTATGCAGCTGAAGTCAAATAAGCTTCCGAAAGGATTGGTTACTCTCGAAAAAAATTTCGATTGTAGTGACGCCCGAAATGATAAGCGGAAGTTCGTGGCGGAAAAAGGTGATTATGAGAATCTTCGGGTTTCCGATGACAGGAACCTTCGGGTCGGAAAAGATGTCTCACAGCAAGATAGAGAAAGGCTTATCAATTTCTGTGAGAAATATGGAGTAGTGGCCTGGTCCTACGATGATCTAGAAGGTTATGATCCTGGTATCATTCAACATACTATTGAGCTAACAGAAGGTGCGAAGCCAATCCGACAGAAACAGCGGCCGGTCAACCCTAAAGTTGAAGCCTTGATGGCACAAGAGCTAACCAAGCTCATTGAGTCGCGTATTGTCTTCCCAATTAAACATAGTACTTGGGTATCAAATCTGGTACCAGTCCGAAAGAAGAATGGTGATATCCGCTTATGCGTAGATTTCCGAGACCTAAATAAAGCATCTCTGAAGGACCACTATCCATTGCCTTCCATGGAGTCAATCCTCCAAACTGTCGCGGGATCGGAAATGTTCTCTCTACTAGATGGCTTCTCTGGCTATAACCAGATTCGAGTAAAAGAGGAAGATCAGCACAAGACTACGTTCACCACCAAGTGGGGGACGTTTGCATATGCTAAAATGCCTTTTGGTTTATCTAATGCAGGGGCAACCTTCCAGAGAGCTATGGACGTCGCATTTAGCGAGCTGATCAATAAGATTATCCTAATCTATTTGGATGATCTTACTGTGTTCTCCAAATCTAAAGATGATCATTTCGATCATTTGGAGTTGGTGTTTCAAAAGTGCCAAGAGTTCGGGATTTCCTTAAACCCGAGGAAATGTGTGTTCGGAGTACCTCAGGGTAAGCTGTTAGGACATGTTGTGTCGAAGGAAGGTATTTCAATTGACCCGGAACGAGTAAAGGCTATAAAGGAGCTTCCTCTCCCGGTGAATAAGAAAGGTGTCCAGTCTTTTCTGGGCAAAGTAAATTTCGTCAGTAAATTTATTTTTGATTTTGCAGGAATAATTAGGCCGATCACCCTAATGCTGAAAAATGATCAAATTTTCAAGTGGACAATGGAGGCGAGGGAGGCATTTGAGAAGGTCAAGGAAGCAATCTCATCAGCCCCAGTGTTAATCAATCTAGATCAACATAAAGATTTTATAATGTATGCTTTCAGTAGCAAGTCTAGTATCGCTACTGTTCTGACTCAAAAGGATAGAGAAGGAAAGGGAGAGCATCCAGTTGCGTTCTATTCCCGAACCTTAAAGGAATATGAAGTGAATTATAACTTCATTGAAAGATAGGCTTTTGCAATAGTAAAGGGGTTTAAAAAGTTCCGCCATCTAATTTCCTATAGCAAAGTCCTAGTATATGTCGCACATTCTAGTGTGCGGGAATACATCATGGAGGGAGAAATCATAGAGAAAAGGGCTAATTGGATCACCAAGATCCTGGAGTATGACATTGAGGTCAGGCCCACCAGGACTATTAAAGGCAGAGGTCTGTGTGAGTATATGACACAGGAAGGGGAGATGCCTGCTAAAGAGGAACGGTCAGAAATTGTCCTGATAAACGGATCGGGATCAGAGGATGATTGGCTGAAAGATAGAATGAACTTCATGCGAACCGGAAAGTACCCGCCAGGCCTCTCATCCCAGAAAAGAAGGTATTACCGGCTCCAGAATTGCGGATACACGCTGATAGAAGGAGTCCTTTTCAAAAGGAATTTTAATGGTGTGCTCCTACGATGTGTTACTTCAGGGGAGGCACAGAAGATCCTCGACGCATTTCACAATAGCGACGAAGGTGGACATTTCTCCGCTAAAACTACAGCCATCAAGGTCCTACGGGCTGGATATTACTGGCCTACACTTTTCAATGATTCCTACTCTCTGGTAAAGACTTGCAAAAAATGTCAGTTATTCTCCGACAGAAGGAAGAATTCAGCGATGCCCCTCAAACCTATCGTGGTGGATGAACCATATGCGCAATGGGGCTTGGAATTTATTGGAATGATCAACCCGGTTTCCAGTTCCGGACATAAATGGATTTTAACAGCTACAGACTACTTCACAAGGTGGGCTGAAGCTGTTCCCCTTAAAGAGGCAACGGAGGTAGAGATTATGGACTTCCTCGAGGCTCTGGTGATGAGGTTCGGCCCTCCGAAGATGATCATTTCGGACAATGCTAGAGCATTTGTAGGCACAAAGGTATGTCACTTTGCATTGAAAAATGGCATATTCCTTAAAACATCTTCAAACTACTATCCACAGGGAAATGGCCTAGCCGAGTCAACAAACAAAAGTTTAGTCCGACTCCTCAAAAAAGTGGGCTCGGAACACCAGAGGGAATGGCACAAAAATCTCTGAAAAGCACTCTGGGCCAACCGTATAACTCCTAAACAAGTCCTCAAGACTTCGCCCTATGAGCTAGTATATGGGAAAGAAGCGTTGCTACCTATCTCTATGGAAATTCCGGCGATACAGTTGTTGAAATCTCTTGAGATAGAACAAAATGATGCCATGGAAGTTTGGCTTGCCGAACTATTAGAAGTACAAGAAAAAAGGGAGAATTCCCTAAAGGCCATGACAGGCCGTCAACAGGTGGTCAAACGGTGGTTTGACAAAAAGGCTTCCGACCAAGGCCTAAAAAGTGGAGATTTAGTGCTAAAATACGACAGCAGGGCTGCAAAGCCAGGTCAGCATGGTAAGTTCGATAGCCTATGGGAAGGACCCTTCAAAATCATTCGGTGCATGCAGCACAATGCCTTCGAGCTGGAAAATATGGAATAGGAGCCTCTAGGAATCCCGATTAATGGGATTCACCTTAAATTGTTCCATTAAGCGTCAAGCCCTACCCTGTACAGTTGTAAATAATGCTTTTTCTTTTTCCTTTCTTGTTTTTGGCCTATCCTTTTGCTAAACCAATTGACTTGCTATGTAGTCGCTTATCATCGTTAGTGGGTAAAGCACCGGAGTTCTTAAAACACAAAAGTATGCTCGTAAACAGAGACAAAACATACAAGATTGGCAAACCCAGAAAAAATTGCACGCAGAAGCAAACAGGAGCATAAAATTTCACAACAAAAAGAGACGTATATTTTTATATACATGTTTCTGAGTTACAAAATGGCATTAATGCCAATTTTCAAATATACAAAGTATTAGAGCATATATATATACGTTGGCCTTTTATCAGGCTAATATGGAGCAAGGGGGTTACATCAAAAAACACCAAGGCAAGGGGACCATCTATCCGTAGGAGTGGCTAGCAGCAACCGACGCATTCAAGACAGCGTCCGCTTCTTCCTCATCAACAGGTTCCTCGGTGGCACTGGCAGCATCATGAAGCGCGGCTGTCGTCGGTGGTGGGTACACCAGGTTCCTGAAGTCAGTATACCATTCTACGTCGTAGAATGGTATCACGTTGTAGCTCCTAAACAGGAAATGAAGAGCCTGGGTAACCCTTTGCTAATGCTGACCACGGGTCTGCAGGTGGAATCCGCTAAGGAATGGTAGCCAAGCCACAACAGCTTCTTCTTCAATATAGCGACGTAGGTCGCTGGCTGATGGCAAGCCGATTCCATACGCGGCGTGTGTGACAACCTCGCCAAGCCCGTTCAGGTACTTCTTCGGGAAGATTTCTTTGACTAGCTTCAATACAAGCGACCGAGGGACACAAATGTCCAGCATAGACACCACAAAGTGTGAGCACACGTCGGTGTTCACCCAATGCTTATCTTCATACTCCACACAATCCTTGCCGAGAACCCACTTGATGGCTACTAAAACCAGCGAGTGCTTGTTCTTCGTCATTCTCTTAAGCCTCCTGGTGGAGATCTCACCTACAAATGTTGTTTGTGATTTGAAGGAGGTCAGGTGAATGGGAGTATCCATCTCTCCTAGAACTATTCCTAAATTTGCTGAGTATGCCAAAAGCTGCTTACTACCTAACCTATGAAAAGACTCGCTTAGCAGTATTCTACTTGCCTATCACTTCTTGACGCAAAGTGTGTATGTTTGCTATCTACTGGCCTATTTATAGAAAATTGACAAGACATATGCCAATCCGCCGTAAGCAAGGTGATGTATATTGGTCGCAATCTCGAGGGCCGAGTCTGCGTTTGTTCACGTTTTGGGCTGGCACACGCATGGTAGCACGACTCAAGGCATGCTTAATTAAATCAAGTTAATTAATTGAGCTTTAAAAGGGTGGCACTTGTTGATGAAGGGACGTATGGCCGTATGCTATGGTGTCAAATCTCAAACACATCCCAGAGCCCGAGGCGATATTCGTATCTCTTTCAGGCGGTGATTGTTTGCTTGGCGTAATCATTCCGGCCAGGGATATTAATTACCGGTACATGCTAACACAACGCGAGGAGGCCAGTTGCAAGCTCAATTTCCAAGGAAATCAGGGCGTATCACACGATATTCTAAAAGCAATGATGAAATCTAGCCACCTCGAAAAAAGCAATCAGCTCATCTTGCACGAGTTGTGGAGTTAACGGTACATGCCGAATTAAATGCAAGGGCTCGCGCTCGCCTACCACCTTGAGGAAAGTTGCTATTATTGCATGAAAACGCTTATTGTTCCTAATTCTTTTTCCAAAAAGCTAAGGAGTGTGCGAAGTGTTTTCTGTCTGTATTTCCAGTGCAAGCGTATTCAAAGGCCAGCGAACCTTCAAGTTCTGCCGCGAAGAAAAATGGCGGAATCTTCAGCTCAGCCAGCAGAGGAAGCGATTAGCCAGGAACTATATTCGGCTATTCGTTCTTTGGCCGAGGTTTACGTATACGATGATGTAGCGTATGCCACTCCTGGTATACCCCAGAAGGTGAGAAGACCCAACACAGAGGAGCTGGAGAGGTCCAAAGAGTGGAATAACCCGAAAAAGGTTAGAGAAAAGTGGGCTAATATTTACGACCCAAAGCTTGCTAAGAACCCTAAATCTCTTAGAGAGGCAGCTTGCGCAAGGTTATCAGCACCAGTGGCAGAAAAGGCAATGGCAAGTAGAGTCTAGTATAGCGGTCTTCCACAATACATGGTCCCATTCATGCACTATTGCCCGAAGGTAGTCGACGCAGCTGTTCAACACTATAATCCAAAGACCCACTACAGTGAGGGTCGCAATTTAAGGGTTCATATCAACCCGGAAGCCATCTGGCATATATTATGCATTCCTGACCCCAGGACAAGAAAGGAGAAAATCGAACAGTTATGCCCAAACAAAGGGGAAAAGATATGGAAAAGGATGAGAACCGGCTCCGATTTCCTATTAGAGGAGACTAGTAAGAAGGGTATTGTGTCCGCTAAGGCACCGAGCATCCCATTGTTGCGTGGTTCATTCCGGGATGACCTCCAGGACCCCATATCCATGCTGGCATTTGTTTGCGGCCGTGATTCCGATGAGAAGATCGAGGCTTTTCAGCTGGGCCCTGCAATAAAGTTTCACAGGCAGCATGAACTTTTCTGGTATGATTTTGCCGAGTTCATGGTCGAAGAAATGATACAGCAAATAGAGAATTATCAGGCGGAGAAGAAATTTAGATTTCTTTCCTACCTGGTCCACATGTTCCTGCATCAGAACCCAGATTTTTTTGCCCGATTTATCCCACTATCAATTTTTGACGAGCAGAATAGAAGAAAGCCGGTATCTACATGGACACCCTACCTTTCCGCAACATATGACTACTATGCCTTCACGGATTATTTCATAGCCCTGGTCCTGAATGATTTGATCGGAGAGGGTGATATCGTCCGGCTTAACTCTGAACAGACTGGATTTCTGCAAGGCTACACCCCCGCTTGTGACTGGTTCCTAGGCAAGGATTTCACGATCCTTCGAATGAGGGGCTTTATTGGCAAGCCTTTCCTGCTCCCGGCTTGCATCACCGATAGAGTGCTCGCGCTGGAGGTTTACCGACAGGTATGCGTCATTGATTTCATGTTTTGTAGCAGCGAAAGTGTCAAGAAGAAGGGATTCTTCACTTGCCCAAAGAGCTTTAAGTCAATAACGCTTGTCAAAAAGCGATCGCATCAGCTGCTAGGGAACAAGCTGGCACACCTAGGGCTTGTATTAGTAAATGATAAGTGGGATTACAACCCTTTCAATGACCTACCTGAGCCGCATATGAGAGTTACGCATGTTCCCCGACCATATTGGGAGAAGCGGCGAAATAACCAGACTGATAAAAATGAAGATCTGGTTGAATTGGCACAAATCCCTACGCCAGACACCAGGGGCCCATGGCACAAGTTCTACTTTCCAGTGGCCATGGCCAAGGACAACCTTCCGATAGAGAGCAGCATGCTTAACAAGTTGAAAGTGGATGAGGAATGGAGCGATGAAAAAATAAAAGTTTTCTGGAGATACCGCCAGGAAACAGGGCAGTTGAAAGCTCCTTATAATCAATTGAAGGACGACCAGGAATTTGAAAGATACTGGGATGAAGGCCATCCCAGCCCGACCTCCAGTGCTAACAAGAGCGAAGCAGAAGGCTCCGATGAGCAGGAGGAAGAGATGGCGATATCTTCGCAGGAAGGTGATGCCCCCAGGCATCCCGCCTATGTGGGCACTAATGTGCGCTTTAACATATCAAGGGGCTCGCTTACGCGCACATGGGCCGCTAAACCGGTCAGGCTAGTGCCCCAGCAGAAGGATCCGATTACCGAGGTTAGTGAGTGTCCCCCGCGAAGAGGCAACACACGGAAAGTGCTGTTGGGACAGTTTCACATGAACCGGCCGAAGGGGAAAGACCCGCTGCTAGTCAAATGGGAGGACTGGCGGTAGGTGGCGATCCCGTTCTGACAGGCCAGTCGGTACTTTTTAAACTCCTTCCTCTTGCATCTGTCTTCCGTCCGTCCACAGCAGTGGCAACTCTGCCATTGTTAGGCCTCACCCTCTGTTTCTAGCCTATCTTATTAGAGTTGCCCAATAGCAAACCCAACCCGTTTTGTATAATCACCCTCGAGCATGATAGCATCCCTCTGTCGGCGGCCAAACTTTTCTCACCTAAGCTCTTATTATTCCTCCATCATTTACTCTTTTTAAGTCTTCTGGTCCTTCCCACCTGATGGCCCAGGCGGTGACTCTTTTACTGGCCCAGCAGGGCCCTTACAGTACGATCTCAGGGTCCAGCCATTTACAGTATCCAACCATCATGAAACCCAGGCTAAGCTATGGAGGCGTGCCACACTCTTCTCATAAACCCGTCACCCTCAGGAAGAAACAAATCTGGGAGCCTATGAAAGTTACCTATCCCTACGCCCTACCTTCCGGTGTTCCCTTCGCAGGTGGGCTGGTTTCATCACCAGCTGAGTTCATTGCATAGATAGATTGTGGGAAGGAAGCGCGTGCAAATAGAATGAGGCGACGAAGGGCAAAAGATGACAATGCCCCCGCCGAACCGCGAGTACAGGCTTCGTATGACGAGGCCCGCCAAGAATTAAAGTTTGCAACTATGTACCCAAGGATAAACAAGCCCCAAGGAGAAATGCAACCAGAAGACTATGATATTTATGCTGTCGAACTGGACATGAAGATGGCCCGGCCACAAGATAAAGTCAAAATCATGGAGGAGACACAACGAGTGGTCACTTCCGATTTCCTAAAGACTGGTCGCCAGTTCAAAAAGAAGGATGAACAGCTCAAGGCAGCCAAGGACAGGGTGAGTTTTCTAGAGGCAAAGGAGAAATCCTTAGAGGCGGATATCGCCCGAATGACAGAAAGGGCGCTAACAGCAGAAAATGAGAGAAACAGGCTTCAAGGCGAAATTGCAAAGGCCCAAGTAGCCGACCCAGCCGTATTAAAAGAATTGCAGAATCAAAACCAAGCGGTGCAACAGAGCCTACAATCGATGGAGGAGGAGCTTGAACGTTTCTGCCTTGAGTTCAGTCAGAAGCTGGCAGAGAAAGGTGAAGAGATGGAACGCCTACAAGAGCAGCATCAGCAAAAGATACAGGAAAAAGAGACCGAATTCAAAGGTTTGAAGACTAAACTGGAAGAGGAGCTCCGAGAAACAAAGACCAAGCTAGAAGATGAGCTCCGAGAAACAAAAGCTTCATTAGAAGAGCAATCGGCTAACCACTCTAGAGCTGAACAGAATTGGCACAAACAAATGAACAGCTATGAAGCGCAGTTAGCATCCGAGAAGAAGAAGAAGGCAAAATTTGTTGAGGCCCTCATTTCAAGAGACACGGAGATTTCTTCGCTTAAGGCCTCCCTACTACCAGCCCCTGCCCAACCTAATATCATCCCACTGATTAGGCAATTATACATTTCTCACTAGGAGAAAATCAAAGCCTTCTGCCTAAATCTGCAGCCTACCCTCCGGTTCATCGACAAGGCATTAAGACTCAATCAGGAGGCCCATGACACAATGGAACAGTTCCCGCGTTTCATCCTGGAAAAGGTTCCCGAAGCAAGGGACTTGCTAAAAAAGCTATACTCAGTTTCAGATGAGATCCTCGCCGGGGCAGGTATCGAAGATAGGGACACCGCAGCTCAAACGGCAAATAGGTTCATTCATTGCCACTCCGCTTTCCAGCGTACTAAGGCAGCAGCGACTTTTCTAAACAAAGCGCTGGATGGCATTCGAGGGAGTTTCTCTGAGTTGGGCAGGTTGGGATTGCCATCCCCATTTCTTGAAAATGGCACTATTGCCACGGCTGTGTAGATTACTAAGATCATTGAGCAGAAGGAGAATGATCCGGAGGCATTCAAGGAACTCGGCAGCCCCCCAACAGTAGTAGATATCGAGGCAATCATTCATCCGCTCTCTCAGCTACTTTTCCACATACAAGCAGGCGCTGGCCTGCCAGAGGTGCTGCCTCATAAGGAAGCTATTGATCTCCGCGGAGCCGAAGAGAATTTGCGCAGCATGGCAAAGCCGTCCGAAATTGAATGGGTGCCTTTGCAGGCTGCACTTTCAAAGCTCTAACTCCATTTGCCCTAGAGGAAGGCTCTGGTTTGAAGAACCAGAGAGTTTTTGGGTTCTCCGTTCCTTATCTGAAACACCCCTGTTAGTCGCCAAAAGCTGCTGAAATAATGTTCCAAGCAGCTCCCTTCGGGTCCCCTTTTTGCACATGTTCATGCGCTGGCCTGCGCATCTCCACGTTTTTTCGGCTTCCCGGCAGGTTTTGATCTTTCCCTTTGTGTGCATTCCTCGCTTCGCAACTTTGGCAAGCGGCTTCCCTTTCGGCTCCTGAGATGCTGCGCTGGGTGCCCACGTGTCTCGCCTGCAGGGTTTTTCATTTTTTGTTGCTTTATGTTTCCTACGGATTGCGAAACGGGGCCCACATCTTTGTACGTGGCGGTGTATCGCAATCTTTCCCTAGCAAGAGTAGAGTATGCTACGGTGGGCTGCGAAGGATTTCTATTGGCCTTCTTTATTTCCTGGCGGGACCTACCCTCGCTCACGTGTCAGCGGTTTGCGGCTTTTAAAACAACAGCAGGGACGAGAGCACCACGGTTTGCGAAACGCGGCCACGCGTCTTTCGCCACCCGGTTCATGCGGCCTTTCCCTATTTTCAAAGTAGCCTCCATCCCCTGAACACATGTCACTTCTCCGCAAGCTCCCAGTCGATGGAGGAGGAGTTTTCATTTGGGTCGCGGTTCGCTGCCACGTGCCTTACATTGATTATCAAAGCAAACCGTGAGATGGCCGAGCAGGATAGTGTCATTCACTGCTGCTCGCCATGGTTCTCTAAGGCGATGGGTGGCACTCGTCGCTTCGAAGCCTGGTTGGGACTACTGCCATCATTACAAAGGGCATGCCTGTAACTGACCAACTGGATGTTGTGCTCTGACTGGCTGCTCTCATAACGGCATTGGAATATTCTTATTCGGGCATCATTATGGGAGATTATGGAATCTTTCTGTTACAACTCTCCAGGCGGTGGGATTTTGCTCTCCGGCTATATATACTCTCTCTGTTGAGGGAAAATGGTCCAAGATTTTTAGGAAGAATACTGGTTTTAGCAAGAGACGCCAGGCCTCTTTTGCATGTTTATTTGCAAGATACTTTCAGACTATGCCAATTGTTCGGCCTTTCTGCTTTTTATGTCTTGATTAAACTATGAACTGTACTTTTTATTGTCTTAAGCATTTCATTTGAGGAGACTTCTATATATTGAAAGCAAACTTGCTGGTCTAAATCATGTCTTAATGACTCTTCTTAGCAGTAAGGATGTATGCAATACTGTTTTATGTCAATTAAATGAATTGTTTATGCTATTGCTTTAAGCTTCCGGTGTTTTGGAACATATCAATAACATTCAGGCCCTTGAGTCTATGATTTATCGTGTCTATCAGAAAGCTTTGGGGCATCGCCTTAGATTAATATTTGTTTCATTATATCTGCTTCATTTTCCCTTTCCAAAAACTATTATATAGAAGAAGCCGGCTTCTTTAAAATCCGGAGGTCACTCAGTTTGGCGCAAAGGGGTCCCCCTTGAACTGAGTTTCTCATAAAAGCACTGTTATCTCGTCAATTTTTGGCGTCAACAGTAAACAACACCGTGTTTCATTCTACTCCAGTCCTCACAAATCTTCTAGTTTACTTGATTACATTCATTTTGATGTTTTTCTTCTGGAAAATGTTCCTTCTTTGTCTAAATCAAGATATTATGTATCATTCATTGATGATTATTCAAGAAGGACATTTGTTTATTTCTTGAAAAGTAAATCAGAAGTGTTTAGTCATTTTAAGGAATTTAAAAACCTTGTGGAAAATAAGACTAGAAGAAAAATAAAATGTTTAAGGACTGACAATGGCGGTGAGTTTTGTTCTAATGAGTTTGAAAGGTATTGTAAAGATCATGGGATTAAAAGACATAAAACTACACCCTACACTCCGCAACAAAATGGAGTTGCTGAAAGGTTCAATAGGACAATGATGGAAAGAGCATGAAGTACACTAAGCAGTGCTGGCTTGGAGGAGAAGTTTTAGGCTGAGGTAGTTGCAACAACATGTTACTTAATAAATTGTTCTCCTAACTCCACTCTTGTTGAGAAAACACCTTTGGAAGCATGATCTGGAAAGAAGCCCTCTTTGAGACATATTCGTGTCTTTGGCTATGAGGCATATGCATATGTGTTGAATGAAAAAAGGTCTAAATTGGAAAGCAAGGATGTTAAATGTTTTTTATTGGTTATAGTGTTGGCATAAAAGGATACAAGGTTTGGAATCCTGATACAGAGAAGGTTCTATACAATAGAAGTGTTATTTTTCATGAGCTGAAGCCTTCTACTTTGGATCTACAGTTAGAGACAAAATCAGAAGATAAAAAGGATGTAGTTGAAATTCCTCTGACACCAAATAAAGAGGAATTCAAAATTCAAAATGTACCTAAAACTGAGGAGAGCTCAAGTAGTTTTGAGAGTTCTGAAGAAGAACAACAACCTCAGCCTCAGCCTGTGAGGAGGTCAATACGTGAAAGAAAGAAACTTGATAGGTATGGGTTTTCTATGTTAGATTCTACTTGTGCCTATGCTTTAATTTCTAGCACTGATGAGCCTAGGACTGTCAAAGAGGCAATTAGAATTCCTGATTCAAACTCTTGGTTGGAAGCCATGAATGAAGAAATGGCATCATTAGAAAAGAATGATACTTGGAGTTTGATGCCCTTTCCTGAAGGCAGAAAAGTTGTTGGCTGCAAATGGGTATTTAAAAATAAAATAGGTCTGGATGGCAGTGTGAAAAGTATAAGGTGAGGTTGGTTGCAAAGGGGTATTCCTAGGTAGAGGGAATTGATTATGGAGAAATTTTTTCTCCTGTAGCTAAGCTAACATCTATCAGATTTCTTTTGTCACTTGCAGCAGCGTATGACTTAGAGGTTGAATAAATGGATGTGAAGACAACATTTCTTATGGTGACCTTGAAGAAGAGATTTATATGTCCCAGCCTAAGCACTTTGTGGAAAAAGGTAAAGAAAATATGGTTTGCAAGTTAAAAAAATCTCTATATGGAATAAAACAATCTCCTAGAATGTGGTACCAGAAGTTTGACATGTTTGTTTTGTCATTGGCATTTGTAAGATCAAAATCTAATCATTGTGTGCACTACAAAGCTGAAAATGATCATGCTCTTATTATTGCTCTCTATGTTGATGATATGTTGTTCATAGGCAATAGTAAGTTAATGATTTCTGATCTAAAATCTCAATTGTATGCAAAGTTTGAAATGAAAGATCTTGGTGTAGCCAGTTATATTCTAGGAATGGAAATAACTAGGGATAGGAAGAGTAGAAAACTTTGGCTTAGTTAGAGTAAGTATATTAATACTGTTCTGGAGAGATTTTGTATGACTAAGTGCAAGCAGCTCGTTGTTTCAGTTTTGCAGGGAATGAAGCTATCTATTGAAGACTATCCAAAATATCCTACTGAGATAGAGGACATGACCAGAGTTCCTTATGCTAGTGCAGTTGGCAGTTTAATGTATGCAATGGTCTGTACAAGGCCAGACATTTCCCAAGCAGTGAGAGTACTTAGTCATTTTATGGAAAATCCTAGAAGGACACATTGGGATGCTGTGAAAAGAGTATTTAGATATCTGAAGGGGAACTTCAGAATATGCTTTGTGTTACCATGCCAATTTGGTTAAATCACAAAGGACTCTCAGCATTTGAGACTATGTGGATTCTAATTGGGTAGGGGAGATTGACAATAGAAGATCCACCAGTGGATATATTTTCATGATGAATGCTGATGCAGTTAATTGGATGAGTAAGCAGCAGGCTGTAGTTGTTTTGTCCACTATAGAGGCAGAATACATGGCAGCAACACATTCCTATAAAGAAGCAATCTGGTTAAAATATTTGTGTTCTAACATTGGGTTTGATGTAGGGAAAATTACAATTTACTGTGACATTCAGAGTGCTATTTGTTTGGCAAAAAAATCCTACTTTCCATGCCAGGACGAAACATATTGATGTGAAGTATCATTTTGTATGAGATATGGTGGAAGATGGAAAGGTCTCTTTAGAAAAAGTGGATACTATCAAAAATGTTGCAGATGCATTGACAAAACTAGTGAGCACAGACAAGTATAGGTGGTGTGCCAGTTCGATGGGCCTTGGAGCCCATGACCTTCATTAACTTCAAGTTTGAAGGAAGCTAGTAAGTCTTCATCAAGTGGGAGATTGTTGGAAATTGTGCCTCAACTTGTTGGCTTGTATCTCTGTTAAAGACTTGGTGGATTTACCCTTTGTTGGTCTTCTTTATCAGCCTATCGCCCAAATCCTGAACCTTGGAACCTTGTCGCATAGTTCAAAAGTTTCTTAACTTCCCGATTGGTCGATCTCCTTCAATGTCGCAGTATTCAAGATTTTCCTAACCTACTGTGGAAGTTGTAAGTTTGTGTTCTCTCTGACTTAGCGACAAGCCGACAGATGTGGGGACCACTTGGAATTTTGGGAGACTTGTTGAGAATATTGTAGATTCCTAGCTTGATTCTCTAGAAATGCATAAGAAATGAACATGTGTCATGGTGGAGACCACAAGGAATGACCAACAGTTTGGTGAGATGGTTAAATGCGGTGTACGAGTAAGTTGGTAATAAAAGGACTAACTCGTGGATACCTAAAGTCTTCGGGCTTCTATTTCTAAACTAATGACTAATAATATTTTGCGTCAATGTGGGATATAGTCGATGGTTGAGCTTCTTAGAAGTCCCAGTGATAGAAATGGTCTTGTCGATAGTTCTGCAATGGACATCGGTGAGAAGTCTTCCCGATAGAGTTGGTATGGATGATGGTTTTGCATTCAATATGATCTCTTGCCAATGGATAGTTGGTTTTCTTGTGATATCAGGGAGACTTGTTTTGTTATCGGTCTGACTTCTTAGGGTGTTGCCGATATCTTTGGTCTTGCTGATAGCTATGTGTTCGGGCATTTTGGCATCGGGGAGACATGGCCTAGTGTCTCACCGACATGCGATACAATTGAACTTTTTGACTGAGCATCTTTCCTACGTGGTGTGTATTGAGCCAATGAGAGAAGTGGAAGGAGAACCATTGGTAGTTGAACTGTTGTGACCATTCCTATATGGAAGATCAATAGATCATGAACAAAATGAGATATACTCTATAACGGATGACAATGATCAGTTCGAGTAATGGAGATTTCTGCTTGACTAAACATGAATTTGATCTAAGTGGATTCATTGTATGCGTCTGCGAGCATTGTGAGATTAATTTTCTGTACAAGATTGATCAATGAATGTTGCTGCTATAAATTGACATCAGAAAGTTAAGTCTGATCTTTGTATGCAATTTTATTTACTATAATACAAAGAGGATTTTCTTGGTGTGGTGGATTTTTCTCCCGTAAGGGTTTTCCCACGTAAATCTGGTGTCCAATTTTGTATGTGTTCATTTCTCTTTTCTGTTAATTCTTTTCAAGTGTATCTTATTGAACTGTAATTGCAAAATTTAAGGTCATATCTGCATTCTTCCCTGAGGTTTTGGAATTAGGAAAGTTTGTTCCGTACCTAAGCTTTCCTTACAATTGGGAAGAACAAGAAGGCATACCATTGGTTTGAAAATTCTAAAAGATTGGAAGGAGAATGTAGATTTTGCTAGAAGAAAATTGATGCTGAGAGGAAAAGCTTAGAATCTCTCATTCAGACAGATGTCCAAGAATTGATAAGAGAGAATATAATCCTAGAACAAGAAGTTCTGATATGTGAAAAATGGAAGAAACAATTAAATTGGGAAGGTGACACTTTGGTACAATGTATAGAAGGATTTGAGAAATTCGCCAAGAGATGCAATAAATTGACTGGAAAAGATCAAGATTTCATTGAAATGCTAGCACGGTAGGATTGTGATCCCCAGACACTAGGAAAGGAGAGTAAGGAAGTAAATATTTTAAAGAATGGATTGAAAGAGTAAACAAAGACCCTGTTCAGTCGCTAAACCGGGAAGTCATTGATGAAATTATACATTGTAGAAACACTATGGTTAAGTATGAAATAAAGAAAATGTAGAGGAATGCAAACATCCTCTAGATATCAGAAGATTATACCAAGCTCAAGTACATCTGGAAGGTAATTCAAGGAATTTAAAAAGAACGTATGCATCAGGTATTAACTACCT
>VDFB02351598.1:0-18931 GCA_007258455.2 Sequoia sempervirens
GTTGCGTAGGTTTCAGAAAACCCAGAAAGAAAATGCAGACATGCATTGAAAAACCAAGTTTCGTATCAACTCCAAGTTCGAATGTTGTCTTACCTCAATCAAACAACTTCGATGGCGACTCCGCAACGGGCTACTTTGAAAGTGAACCCGATTTTGAAGATCAAGAAGAAGATATTCGTCAGTACTCTCTTGCAGTAAATCCTGAGAATCATACGACTCCTGTGTTCACCAGAGCTCAACATCTGAGGTCCCACAAAGAAGAGGAAGAAGAGAGACTGAAGGTATCAAAAGACAAAGAAAAAGGAAAAGAAGTACCTTCTACTTCAAATATTAAGTCTCCTCAAGAGAACGTGAAAGCAGTTGCTGAAGATTCGTCCTCAACAAATTTTGATATTGTAGACTCTTTGATGAAGAACAAAGTGCAGATTTTTCAGTTAGAGTATCTCCAAGATCACCCAGAGCAAGTGGACCGACTTCTCAAATTTGTGAAGAAAGGACCTACCAAGCAGCCCACATTGCTCGAATCATCCGTTCCGGTGGAAGACAAGCCTAAACCCTTCTATATTTCCCTATATATAGGGGGTTACAAATTGAGCAATTGTATCATCGATTCCGAAGCTTCAGACAACGTCATGCCTCTACAAGTGATGAATGCTCTAGGACTTTCGTGCACCAAGACAAAGGACAAATGTTACTCACTGGAATCCAAGTCAATGCCATTAGTCAGACAATTAAAAGATGCTCAAGTGAGGTTGGCGGCCTGTCCTGAAAAGAAAATCATGATGACCATCTTGGTAGCTGACATTCCAGCAAGCTACGGGATGCTATTAAGCAGAAGCTTTTGCAAGGATCTCAGTGGAGAGATTCAAATGGATTGGTCTTCTGCGAACATTCCATTAAAGAATGGAACTTTCAAGCTGGAACTAGAACCCAAATCTCGATTTGCGGTCGTGAAGTCTCAAGATCCTCAAGCTCAAGTTCTATATCAAGAAACAGGTCTTGGTACTTACACTATGCTATCAGAGATTCCTGAAGAAATTCAAGAGATCGCGTGTACCACGGACAAATCAGCAGATGATCCTAAGCTGTGGACTTTACAGTTCGATGGTAGTTGTTCCACTGCTGGTTCGGGAGCGGGAGTTGTGATAAGTTCTCCTGAAGGACAGTTATATCCTTTTGCATACCGCTTGCAATTTGAATGTACGAACAACACGGCGGAATATGAGGCACTTCTACTAGGTCTCAAAAATGCAAAGGAAATGGGTATCAAATATCTTAGGGTTGAAGGTGATGCAGAGCTTGTTGTGAAGCAAGTCAGAGATCAATTCAGAGCGAAGGTAGATCGTCTTCAACACTATAGAAATAGGGTGTGGAATGCAATAGATTGGTTCGAAGCTTTTGATATCAAATACATTCCGCGTCTAGAAAATAGCAGAGCAGATGCCCTCGCGGTATCAGCTTCACTTTTCATGCCACATTCTGATTTCTGTCAGAATGCATTTGCCATTGAGTTAATATACAGGCCAGCAGTACCTAACAACTGTGATAATTGGCAAGTCTTTAACGACGATGATCACATCAAGGAGTTTCTTGTTATGGGAGATAATTTCAAAGAATTGTTCTTTGAGGGAAATTCATTTACTCATAAAGAAGCAGTAACAGAAGTTCCAGATATGCCAAATATTGCTGAAGACAAAGAAGTGTCAGAAGAACTAGACTCCAGCATAATCCAGTTGAAAGGAAATAAAATTCCCAAGGGCTTGGTTTCCTTGGAGAATATTTTTGACAGGCACGACAGATACATTCAAGATCAGAGAAACTCAAGCGACAGAACCTCGGCCGAATATCAACAAATCAATATTGGTACAGTTGACAAGCCTAGGCTTGTTAATCTGGGTACATGTTGTACTACAAAGGAGAGCAAGAGGTTCATCTCTTTGTTCAAGCAATACCGAGATGTCTTCGCCTGGTCATACGAAGATTTGAAAGTCTTCACACCAAGAGAATTGTCTCATACAATTCCTCTTCAACCTGAAGCGAAGCCCTTCAGGAAAAAGCAAAGACACTATAATCCGCGGATTGAAGATACCATCTATGCGGAGATCCAAAAGATGGTGAATGCAAGGATCATCTTTCCGATTCATCACTCCACCTGGGTGTCAAATATAGTTCCTGTGTGCAAGAAGAACGGAGAAATCAGAATTTGCATAGATTTCAGGAACTTAAATCAATCATCACTCAAAGACAATTATCCTTTGCCGATCATGGAGCACACCTTGCAGACGGTTACCGGTTCAGAGATGCTATCCTTATTGGATGGTTTTTCTGGTTACAATCAAATTGCAGTAGCTGAAGAAGATCAATTCAAGACGGCATTCACAACCCCATGGGGTACATTTGCTTATGAAAGAATGCCCTTCGGCCTCATCAACGCCGGTGCTACATTTCAAAGAGCCATGGATTTGGTATTTGGAGACTTGAAGAACAAAGTAATTGTTGTCTATCTAGACGACCTCACTGTTTTCTCAAAGACGCGAGATCATTTTTCACATCTAGGGAAGGTCTTCGAGAGATGCAGATACCACAAAATATCGCTGAATCCCAAAAAGTCTATCTTTGTGGTGACGGAAGGTAAGTTGCTTGGCCACATCGTCTCCAAGGAGGGAACTCGAATCGACCCAAACCGGGTTGAAGGTATCAGAAGTTTGTCTCTTCCAACGAGCAAAACAAGGGTACATTCTTTCTTCGGTAAGGTAAATTTCATACGAAGATTTGTACCAAATTTTTCTGAGTTGACTAAAGATATATCTGCTATGATGAAGAAGAAGACAACTTTCAAGTGGACGGAAGAAGGAAAGAAGGTGTTTGCAGCAATTAAAGAAGCCATCAGTCGAGCTCCAGTGCTAGTCCGTCCTAATTTTGAAAAAGAATTTATCCTTTATTGCTATGCATCAGAGCATACTCTGTCTGCCATCCTGACACAAAAGTTGAATGAAGAAACTGAATCTCCAATAGCTTTCATGAGCTGCAGTTTCAAGGACAGCGAATCAAGATACTCTTAGATTGAAAAGAATGCCTATGCAGTGGTTCGAGCTATGAAGAATTTCAGATTTTATATCTTAAATTCTCACACCATTGTGTATGTCACAAATCCAGCAGTGAAAAGCGTGCTAACTCAACAAGAGATGGGCTCCAAGAGAGGTAACTGGGTCGCAAAGGTGCAAGAGTATGATTTGGAGATCAAGCCGACCAAACTTGTCCGCGGAAGAGGTCTTTGTCAGCTAATAGAAGAGGATGGAGATAAGAAGTTTCAAGCCAAAGGTATACCTGAGATTGAACCTGAAGTTAAGGAGGATCTTCCAATGGTCTTACTGATTGAATCTTCGGGAGAATGGTTTATTGAGATATGGTATTACCTGACTTATGGTGATTGTCCAAATCACCTGAACAAGCAACAAAAGAGAACGCTAAAGCTGAAAGCGCAGAATTATGTTATCAGCAACAATGTTTTGTACAAGCGGGGGCTTGATGGAACATTTTTGTTGTGTGTTACCAAAGATCAACAACGACGCTTGCTAGAAGCTTTCCACAATCAAGCATGCGGCGGTCACTTTTCTTCGAAGGTGACAACTTTTAAAATCTTGCGGGCACAGTTCTTTTGGCCGACTATGTTCCTTGATGCATATGAGTGGGTACACAAATGTCAGTTGTGTCAACAGTTTGTTGGAAAGGCAAGGTTAGCAGCCGCTCCTCTCAGGCCAGTTGTTATAGATGCTCCATTTCAGCAATGGGGTTTAGATTTTATTGGTCCTATCAACCAATGTTCCAGTAAGGGGCATATTTATGTCCTTACAACCACTGATTATTTCACTAAATGGGTTGAAGCCATTCCTACCAAGCGAGCTACGTCTGAGGTCGTGTGTGAGTTCTTAAAGGAAAACATTTTCACGCGCTTTGGAGTGCCTCGCAAAATTGTGACAGATAATGCAACATGTTTCTCATCCGAGGAGCTAATGGAGTTTTGTTTTGACCACAGCATTACACTATCTCATTCATCAGATTATTACCCCCAGGGTAATGGACAAGCTGAGTCATCAAACAAGAACATTGTCACAATCATCCGCAAGTTGGTTGATTCCAGTCAACGAACTTGGCACAAGAAACTTTATGATGCTCTGTGGGCCGACAGAATTACTCCGAAGAGAGCCATTGGTACCTCACCCTTTATCCTCCTATATGGTACGGAAGCAATGATACCTATCACATTGGAGTTGTCCGCCTTACAGCTGGCAACCGCAGTAGAAGATGGAGAATTCACAGATCCAATCCAAAAGCGCATCTTGTACCTGACCAAGCTTCAAGAAGAAAGGGTGGAGGTAGTAGATAGAATCACTCAGCACCAGGAGCGAGTGAAGAAAATTTTTGACAAGAAAGCTCGTCAACGAGATTTCGAGGTGGGAGATCAAGTCCTCTTATGGGATAAGAGGCATGAGCCCAAGGGAATGCGCGGCAAATTTGATTCCTTGTGGCTAGGACCTTACAAGATTCGCGATCCCACAGGGGAGAACACCTATATTCTTTCATGCTTGGATGGAAGTCTCCTCCCTCTACCACACAACGGGCAATACCTGAAGCACTTCGTCCCTTCGAGGGTGGAGTAAGTTTTCTCAAGAACAATCTTTGTAAATATTTTTCCTTGTTTTTCGTGTTGTGTTTCCCCTTTCCGTGATGTTTTTGTTATGTTGTGTTTCCCCTTTTCGTAACAGTCTTGTTGTGTTTTAGGTGATTAAGAGTCTTGTTTTAGGTGATTAGTAGGGAAGTCCAACTATTAGGTGATTAGTAGGGAAGTCCGGTTTTAGGTGACTTAGGAAAGTCTTGTATAATAGGTGATTAGAAATGATGCTGACTCCGATACCCAATGGACAA
This sequence comes from Sequoia sempervirens, assembly GCA_007258455.2. Taxonomy (NCBI): domain Eukaryota; kingdom Viridiplantae; phylum Streptophyta; class Pinopsida; order Cupressales; family Cupressaceae; genus Sequoia; species Sequoia sempervirens. The sequence continues at coordinate 4,927 of VDFB02351598.1, forward strand.
GGCACTAGTCTAAGCTCAAAACTCCAGAGATTCTATGGTTCTCCTATGCCGTAAGTATCCGCCATGGTCCCCAAACAGAGCCAATGTTGTATCCCAAAATTAAAATTTTTGTTACACTTAGATATTTTGAAGAAATGAGCAAAAGTCTTGTTAAATCAGTCAAAAAGGTCAAAATTTGGGCGTGCATGTCTTGCATGAGGGGTTAAAATGCAAAATTTGCAAATACTGACAATCTGAGTCTGCTCAGAGCAGCTTAACCTACAAAACCCAGATCTCAGTTTTTCATCCCTAAATTTTAGGAAAACTGCTATTTTTAGAAATTTTCTAAAATTAGTAACGTTTTCTGGGTTTTTCTGGGTTTCTTTGGAAATGGATACTGGAAAAACTTTCTAAAAATAGAAAGTTTCTAAAAATAGAAATTTGGTCGTCGAGAACGGCGTTTTGATTGGCTCAAAATCGTCCATGTCGAGAACGTGTTATCACCCGGAATCTAGCGGCCTTCGTTCCGCAACCCCTAAAGCTTGTCGTTTCTAGGATTAAGTGAAGTTCAAGAAATGTCGCAGCATAACGGGTGATTTTCAAAGCCGCACCGATGCGTTCCCAAGTCTCGAATAGTCAATTCGAGCATTCCTGTTCACCTCGCGAAGACGAGCAGAGGATGCTTTGCTGGCGTTTCCTTTGATAAATTGCTTTACAGGTAAAATGGTGCTGAAAAGTCGCGGCTCCTGGAAATTCAAGTGACTAAGGTAGGAAATGTAATGAAGCTAAAATTTAGCGCCCTTACATGCAGTGAATTTCCAAAAAATGTAAGGGCGCTGAATTTTAGCGCCATTACATTTTCTTTCGACACTTAAACTTTTTTTCATGCCTCTGGCGCGTTTCTTCACGTTTTCGCGTTTTTCGTCAATCGTGCCACTTTTCGTGCCTAAATTTATTGCACGACTTGAGTTAGGTTTTTAATTTTCATTTGCAATTAAGTGAATGAGTTCGCCATTTTATTGTTTGCTTTTCATTTTGTCCTCTTTTCTCTCTTGCTGGGCGAATTGCACTTAAACTGCAAATCACGTTTTTTGGAGTTTCGCCATTCTTCTTTTCAACAAGCTTCGCGTTTTGCCCTGGTAAGACTTTCATTTGGTTTTGTCTTTTCATTTGTATATGTCCATGATTAGCATACGCGTTTTTGTTTCTTACATTCACGTCTTTCATTATATTCGTTTTTGTTCTTTCCATTCACGTCCTCCCTTCTTCATTCGCGTTTTTCTTCTCCTTCATACGCGATGGAACCCTCATTCATTATTTTAAATGCATCTTTCTCCTCTGTGCGTGTTCATTTCGATGCTCATTCCTTCTTTTCATTTCTATTTTCTCACCCTACACATTCGCGTTTATTTCTTCCCATACGCGTTTCTTCCCTTATCTTTCATACGCATTTCTTTCTACCTTTCTCCTCTGTGCGCATTATCACTTGATAACTTCTATCTACCCGCCATGTTCGTGTTGAGATATCTTTGTCAAAAGTTCTTCATTCGTTTTGGTAAACATTGGAAAGATTCGCCATTGTGAAAAAGAATTCCTTTGACCTTTGAATGAAAATGTAATAGGATGGAGATGATTTCGAAAGCTTTCAAAGTTAACCAAACATTGCCTTTGCTAAAGCTCAAGCGCCTTCGCCATTCGTCACTGCATTTACATCTTCAAAAAATTGCCAAAATTGCAAAAGCGCTAAAATTAAGCGCCATGACATTTCAAAGTTAACCAAAATTGCCTAACACTGGAAAGTGTAAGGGCGCTAAAATTTAGCGCCCTTACACCAAAAGCAATTTTTCTCAGAATGTAAGGGCGCTGAATTTTAGCGCCCTTACACTTTTTTCAGTCTTTTCCTAGATCTTTCCAAATGAACTTCATTTTTGACCAGTGCATTCCTGAGCTTCATTTTTCCGCATTCGTGCATCGTTTTGCGTGCTTCGCCATCTGCTCCATGCTTTTCCGCCCTCATGCTCATTTCACGCTTTCCTATGTCCCCTAACAATTGGTGTTTGTTCTGGCTAGACGGATTGCAATCTACTCTCAGAGATCGTCAAGTCAAGAGTGCTCAGTGTTCCAGTTTCTTTTGATGACTGCTACGAAGCCTCCTTCTTCGAAAGCAAAAAGCAAGATGAAGTACAAATATCAAGGCGTTTATCCGCCAACTATGGTGCTTTCGAAAGTTGAAGAAATAAAGGATACAGAAGTTGGCCATCAAGACTTGGTTGACTTCGCAAAGTTGACAGAGATGAAGCCTCTCCCTGATTCAATGAGGGCAATCGTACACAGCAATCTCCACTTGGTGGCGATGTTCCCCACAGCTGCGCACAATACTGAGTTTGTTCTTCAAATTGCGTCTCATTACATTCGAGAAAGCAGAAGTGTGATCGACTCTTCCGGGCATGAGATTCTAAGACTCGACCCCGATTTCTTTGACATCGTCTTCAAGGTTCCTCACATGGACAAATATATTGACATTTCTATATCAAAAGCACAGGAGATTTTCGATGCTGATCCCAATAAAGCCAAACAGTTGATAAATACTCAATGGCTCAAAAAGCCTAGATCGTCTGTTTCTAGATGGCCAAAAGGACTCCTGAGAAGTGACTTCAAAGATGACGTCAAGGATATGATCACATTTCTGAGCAGAGTGAAGGGTTTGCCGGAATCATCCACCTTTCATGATTGGATGTATGAGTACATCAGGATCATAAGGAGGCAGAAGGTGCATATTGACTGGGGTAAACAAATCAGTGATGAGATGCACGAGCAGTTGATTAATGCTCCTTCTACATTGAAGTTCTACATGACTTCTTACCTAGTGTACACAGCAGCTGTGATGAGACAATTCCCAGGTCTATCTACAAAGAGGAATCGAATGATGGTGCCTGTGTACAGATATTTCTATCAGTTGGAGCTAAAGGAGAGCTTTCATCATTTCAGACGGGTAACTGATGCTTTCTTTGCGCCCTTACTCTTCAACTTTGATCGGCTTTGGAAAGAAGAATTAATGCGATGGGAATATAAGGTGGTAAAGTAAAGTTGGATGTATTTTTCTCCAATTCCCCGGGTACTTAGCGGTAAGGATTTATTTACCGGTTGTCCTACATGCTACCGTTATCAGCCAGGATAAGTGGGTACCATAAACTTATCGCGGTGGTGATGTCAGTCGCGAGAGAAAGAGCGAAGAAGCAACCACAAAGCGTGGATTCAAGTTCCCGCCGACCATCGGCGGATATACTAATATCAAAGCGCACAAAAGCTAAGAATGTCTGTATCTTTGAGATCACGGATCATGACCGTAGAAAACCCTCTGAGGGTATAGGTTTGATTTTGACTCTAGAAGTCCATGGAAAAGAAGTTACCACAAAAGATCCCCTTATACGAATAAGGTTTGAAGAACTATCTGGTAGTTCTTGAGATAAGAAGAAGCCATTACATAAAAATGGACTATTGCAGATTGGCAGTTCAACAAATTAGAGATCTTGGTATCGCTGACCTACCAGAGGATTTTGAGGATCCAGGTGATATCATGAACGCTGTCTATGATGAGCAAGGCATTGCTAAGAGGCCGTTGCCTGCAATACAGTGGTCTAGAAAAGAGGTCACCAGCATGAGAGAAAGGCTGAGACCAATTCTAGCCAACACAGAAGAATGGTTACACAAACATGGTCATACAATGAAAAGTTTCAGGACAGACTCGGAAGGAGAAGAGTCTGAGGCAGAAGCACGCCAACAGCAAGAACTCCGCGACAAAAACAAATCAGCGGCCGTTCCCACTTCTTCACGGAGAGGCCCTAGGATCAAGTTCACTGTTGGTAAGAAGGATACCCAGGCTGTCCAAGAGACAGAGAAGACGGAATCTCATCCATCTCGCTCTAAGGGTAAAAAGCCCATCTCAGAGGAGATAGATTCCGATGAAGAAGATACTTCAAGCGACCAATCGGTGAAGATGAAGGTCGTGACGGACTCGATCAGAAGGTTTTAAAGCGGGCAGAAGTGTCGATGAAGATACGAAGAAGGATCACGAAGGTGACTTGAAGGTAGACGGTCGAACAAAGGGTGATCAACGGGAACGAGCATGATGAAGAAATAACTACTTCTCCTCCAGGAACGTAGTTGAGGAAATCCACAGAACATCATCGACCGTGACTTCAAACGTTCCTCATACCCCTCTTGAGTCAAGAACTCCTCCACCTCCCGTTCCCTCGTCACCTATTCCTACCACAAGCATTCCCTGCAGTCGAGATATCCCCTATCCCTGCAGCATCAACCCGGCTTGATACTCCTTCAGTGACAAGCATCCATACGGTTGATATACTGTCAAGCCCACCATCGTCCATTCCTAGCTTGTCTTCGCCAACGTATGATATCACTTCTGAAAACGAATTCAATCGTTTCATGAATGAGTCAATGCGTGATCAACTCAATGTGTCAACTACAGGAGCGATGATGACAAACACTTCTCCAATTGTCACGATACCAATGGTGAGTTCAGATGTGACAATAACTTCAGAGGTGGTAATGGCGACTGACTTGACAGTAAATCCAAAAGTTCACACTTCTTTTCTTCCTCCTTGGCTAATATCTCAAGTGTCGAAGCGTAAAAAGAAAATGATTTCTCCAGAGGAGCTCGACCTTGAAGAGATAGTTCTTCCAAAGGCAAAAGGGAAGAAGAAGGCAAAAGTATACTCGAGGCTGAATGTTGATAGATGCGGCCCATGAGTATCTTTGAGAGAATTGGCATACCTCAGAATCAAGAGGTGATGTCAATATGGAGGTTCTACACCGATGCTTGAGAAAGGTCCGGCTTGGCAAGGTTACCGAAAGTGCAAAAAGCGATCGCATAAAGTCACTTTGGATATCTTGGCCGGGAAGGTGGACAAAGTTAGTAATCTCGTAACATGTACAAGCGAGCGAGCATTATGCCCGCTGTTGTAAAAGGGGCTTGCGGGTTCTCCAAGTAATACACAACCCGGTGACGGTGGAAGTAAGTATTGAAGACCCGGTATCCAAGAAATTAAGCCTCCAAAGGCGGTGTTGTATGACTTTGTTGAAAGATCATCGAACGGATCTCGAGATATTTTGGTACGTGGATGAGAAAACCACCATGTTGGCCAAGCTCACCGCGAGGCTTGATAAAAAGAAAAGCGTACTTTCGAGGCGGGAGCATGGAAAAATGCTGTTGTCATGGTGAAGATAAAGCAGGTAAAGCTCAGCAAATTGGTAGAGGTTGGGGTAATTCCCGACAAAGAAAAGTTTGTAGAGGTAAAAGAATCACTGAAGCACAGGATCCAAGTGGTTCAATCTCTCATTGAAGACCTTCACCAAGTACAGGAAGATGTCGATGGGCATCGCAACATTCTTGACAAAAGTATCAGAGAGTTGCCTGGTCAACTTCTTGAAGACAATCGTATCTTCCTACCGGCCACAGAAATATCCCTGATCTTCAAGGAAGCCATCACGAATTTGATCGACAGTTCAGACTTCTCAGAAGCTTCGCTGAACATCATTTGTGATACTAGGCTCACATTGGACAACCTGAAGACGCATCTTGATAGGTGCAAAAAGGTTCACTCATCCGCCATGAGATCGATCACGAGAATTCACACCATTGTGGATTACACCGTTGGTCCATATGAGAAGTTCGTGCAGGAGACTAGGAGGAAATTTGAAGACTTCCGCGCCCAATGCAAAGAGACGTGAAGCGGCCCCCTATTCTCCAGTGTTAGACATTTCCGGTGCATCCCTTTATGCATCTTGTAACTATTTCTCGACATTTTCGAATGTCATTTTGTAAATTGTAATTACACCAAGTCAAAAGATGTAATATTTTCAAAACAAATTACACTTTGACTTTGGTCAAAGTTAGGTGAGATTTCCTAAAATCGCTCACCTAACTCTCCCTGATTTTCTCAATCTCTTTCCTTCTTTTGCTCATCCCTCTTTCTATATAATGTGAGGGATTTTCATTGTAATATTATCTTTTAGCCTTTTGCAGCGAAGTGCTGCCCTTTTGTAAGCAAACTTGTGAAACTTTCGTTCGTAACTGTGAATGAGGATTCAATCAATAAAAGAAAAGGATTGCAAGCCAAACTTTGCGTTGGATTCGATACTTTTGTAAGTTGATCTGATTTGGTAGTGATTAGTTCGAGGAATCTGAAAGACTCTAAGTAGTTGATGTAAACTTTGTGTTACATTCGTTATTTAGATTGCATTGTATTTCTTTTATCATTGGTTGAATGATCTATAAGACTTTGCGCTTATAATCGTTCATGCTCTTGCATGTTCTTGTTGGATAATCTACAAGACTTTGTGCTTGTAATTATTCATACTCTTGGATACTTTGTCGAAGGATCTACAAGACTTTGTGCTTATGTCGTTAGATTGCTAATGCTACTGTTGGATGATCACCACAAGACTTTGTGCTTATGTCGTTCATCTTTGTTTGAAAATTATTTCGTCTAAAGACTTTGTGCTTCTAACGTAGCAAACTGATGCGTTTGTGCAAATCAACATTGATAAAGCTACGAACGACTTTATTGCCTTAGTGAGCTTTCCTTGCAATTTATTTGTTTATTATTAATCACATCTGGTATCTCTACACTTCGCTTTGAGAAGATAGAGATATTGGCATTACTGCTCATTGTTAGTTTAAAGTTATTGTGAATTAAGAACTTCCAACCGTGAAGCATTGTAAAACATCTTCTCTAAAAAAAGAGAAGGATAGATGCTTAACACACCTCAGGTAATTTAGGTGTACATTTGTAATTACTTGTGTGATTTACTATTGTTTCTCTTAGCGGTAAGAAGGAACTCCACAGGAGATTCACATCTCACATAGCTGTGGCTGAAGTCCAAGTTGTGTAATCTATCGAAAGCTGATTACATAATTTTCACCCAACAGGCTGGTGCAGTCAGAATCTCAAAATAATCAGTTTTGCCCTATTGGGTCTATTCTACTTTTTCAGAAGCATATCAAGAGCTCCGAGGTCATCGATGGAGGTCTGTCGGCTGCCAGGCGTCAGATTCAGCATTCAGGCATTCTGCAGAAGGCAAGTTGGTGATAGCGCGAAGAACGAAGAAGTTGAAAAATGATGAAAATTTTCTAACACTGCCAAACTTGGGCGCCCCAGAAGAGAAAACGCGCCCACCTTTTTAGGGCATCAGATGATGGAATTAGGGTTTACTCCTCCAGTCAAAGTTGTTCATTTCTCTACCAGCTCCGCAGCGAGTCCGACGATGCAATCAACAGATTATCCGGTCATCAGGAATTCAGCGTTGAACGGAGGTATCCAAACTAATGTCAAAACAAGAGAAAATGAAAATTATCAGAATTTGATTAAGTCTGGATAAAGTGGGCGCCCCTGGTGAAGAAGGGTGCCCAGCTTTTTGAGGAACCTAATCCAGCAATTAGGGTTTGAGAATATGCTTGCTCTTTTCAATATTCAGCCAGCTTCGACGTGCCTGTCTCCATTAGATCATCCGACTGCTCAATCTTCAACAAATTCAAATCGAAGTCAAAGGTACAAAACGAAGGTTTCAAACTCTGAAGGAAGTCAAAAAAAGATGAAAAATAAACTAAGTCTGGTGAACATGGGCGCCCCCAGCCAAGATGGGCGCCCAAACTTTTGAGGGGTCAAAATCCACTTTTTGACAAAATCTCTTCCAGAAGATCCCTTCTCGTATCTCGTCACCTTCGCAATGAGCACAATAAGCAAACAATCCAACGTTTGAAGCCCCAGATTCAACGAGATCATCTATAGAAGAGAAGTCAATGAAGAAATTTGAAGATCATGAAAATGGCTAACTCTAGGTAAAATGGGCACCCCTGGAAGGAAAAGGCACCTATAAATTCGGAGGTCAAGATGAAGTTTTTCGCCAGAGGTGCCTCCAAGATAACCTTTTCAGAATCAGTCTGGCTCCGCCGTGGATCTTTCAGCTCGCCTGTCGAATCAATCTACAAACGGGAAATCAGAGGCGAAGTAGGAGGTCAAAATGAAGAAAAGTTGAAAATATCAAAAATTTGACTAACACTGGATAAAGTGGGCGCCCCTGGTGAACTTTGGCGCCCAACTTCTCATGCCTTAGAAATTTTTTCAAGATTTTCAAAAGTTTTCAAAATTGCAAGTAAAGGAAGGCGTCCAAGTTCAATGAAGCTGAGATTTAGGGTTTTGGAAATAAAAGCAAAAGAAAGCAAAGTAAAAAACAAAACCCTAAGTCTATTTAACACCTCTCTTTCATGTTATTTTCATTATTTTTGCAGGTAGCCTTCAAAGGAGAAAGTTGGAACAGCAAGTTTGAAGAATTTTTATGATCCAAGAAACCATGATTGCTGGTTTTTCATTAGATTTTTCAGATCAGCAAGCTTAAACCCTTGCTTTTTCAAGCTTTTTCATCCAGAAGTTCAAGTTTTTCAAGAGAAAGCCAAGGTTTTCAAATTTTCAATCATCTGGGTCTTTTCACTTCAATCTTCTAAAGAAAATTTTCAAGAACTTCATCAAGTTGCAGCAGCTGCTTTTATCTTGCATGTCAAAGAAATCCTCAGTGCATTCAGTTTTCAACCATCTAGGTCCTTTCCAATCAGTCTTCTGAAGAAAACCCACATCACAGCTTTTTTTCAAGAAAGTTTCAAATCCTAGGGTTGGCTGCTTTTTCAAACAGCCGTCAAGGTTTTGCAAATCTAATCAACTGGGTTCGTTTCTAATCATATTCTGAACATAACCCAGGTGCCAGCTTTTTCGGTGAAAAATTGAAGAAATTAGGGTTTGCTGCTTTTTCAGGCAAAATTCAAAATTGTCAAAAATGGACGATCTGGGTTGTCTTGTAGCGAATTTCTAAACAAAACCCATATATTCTAAAAATAGAAATTGCTCAGAACTTGTCAAAACTAAGGCGAGTTTACAGTTATTCTTCCAAGGTTTCCGAAATGGAGTACACTCCCAATGTTTTCAAGACTGAATCAGCTCTCTATCACGATTACATCAAAACAGCTGAGACAGACTTGCATCACATCAAGCCGGTGTTCAATCTACATGCCTTGGAGAGCGCAGGCAACACCTCAATCAGGAACCTGGGACATTCTGGACTCCACGCAGCAGCGTCTATTCCTATAGCAGTTCAAAGTCTTGAGTTCGTAATCGCTTGCATCAAGCATTACAACCCGACTACTAGGGAAATCCAGTCAGTAGATGGCAGATTGATTTGCAGTCTAAAGCCTGATATGATTGAGAAGTGTTTTTCCATTTCCCCATGGCCTGAAAGCGTAACTCTCTCAAAGGGCGAATGTGAAAGGATATGGAATATGCACAAAGATAAATACAGTAAGAAGATTGCGCAGAGGTGGATGAAAGAAAAGCATAAGACTCTGCCAAAGAATGTCGGGTGAGGAGAGTTTAAGGACGAGATTGCCATCATTATCACCTTGCTCAACAGGGTCACTGGCTCAGAAGATGCCACCAGGTTTCAACCCTAGATGTTTTACGCCATACCCCACATCATGAAGAAAACTGAGTTCTACGACTGGCCTACCTTGATTAGTGATTTCCTACATTAGCAAATAACAAAATATTTTCAATTTTATGTATTCCACATGGTCTCTTACCTAGTCTACCTGGTGGCCTATCAAGGTCAATTCAGAGGGTTGAACACCGAGGGATCATTGAGCGTATAGCACATATATAACTACTATCCCCAGTTGGAATTCACGAAGTCGTTGCATCACTACAAAAGGGTGAATGAGGCCTTTCTGATGTACACAGTGCGGGACCTGGATAACGAGTTACATGTTCGTATATTTGTAGTTGCCAGGACAGCGATGGCGGAGTGGGCGGATTGGTTTATACAGTTTCCCACTTTCACCTATCTCAAGGTCTATGGCTATTCAGGTGCCCCGCTCATGTTACCAAGGTACCCGTCGTACGAGGGCGTCTTCATGGAATTCTTGAGACAGGGCCACGATGTTCATACAGTCCTGAGAAATAGAAGGAAACCCTCTCTTCAGTTTCCATTAGGGCTGGGAGTCTACACATGCAGGACGACTGCAGATGCCAAGGCAATGGGAGATGAGTTATATAAACTCGGCCTCAAGTCCTACAGCGAGAGGTGATCATTTGATCCTCACGGTGTTTACGCTGGCCGACTTGAGAAGAACTATGATCATATAGCTGCACTTGAAGATTTTTGGGCTAATTGTACAGATGAGTTCGAGGTGCGGAGACGTAGTTATAGCAGACTTACTTTCCATTAAATGAAAGACTGCTTAAATGAAGACATAGAAGGGTTATCAAATGATGACGAGGATGTGCTTCTCCCGATGTATACTCAAAAGCGAATAGAAGATCAGCCCCTTTCACAAGTCAACTGGGCTAATAAGGAATTCCTTTCAGTCGAAGACAGGACAAGACAAGTCCTTGAGCATAGTAAGGTTTTCCTAGTCCTTAAAAGGAAGAACTCCATTCCAGTAGCATAGCCGCCAAGGACAATTCCCTCTTCCTCTAGAGTACAGTCAAAAGGGAAGGGTAAAAGTCAGTCGCAAGAAGGCATCAAAGGCAATAGATCAAATAAAAATATCAAAAGAAGGTTGGATTTCTCAGGCATAGTCATACAGGAGCAGCCTACAGCTGATTCAGAAGCTCCTCTTGACGAGCCCGTACCTCAGAAAGAAGCAGAGGTACCACCTTCAACACATGTTTTTGTACCTTTGACAGGTTCTTCACCAATCCACATCGACCTGGATAACAAAGATGACGAAGAAATTGCAATTGTACCTCCTGAGGAAGTTAGTAAAGATACTACTGTGTCTTGGATTGAGAACTCCTTAGGAAGGGTAAGAAGAAGGCCTTCATATCAGGTGAGTGTTGATGATCTCGATAACATCTATCAGGAACCTCCTAAGAAGAAGGCAAAGAAGCAAGTTCACTTTGATAGGAATCTTGATAACGAGATAATCATGGAGACTGCATTGCCCCCAGAAGATAAGAACAGGGATGAGGTGAATATGGATGACTTCGTCATGGTCAAGGCTAATCTCGATAGAAATGCCAGACATGCAGATTTGAGTCTCTTCAGAGTTGTGTCTGAAAACCTTAAGGAAAGAGTACTCAAGGATGGGGAGGACAAGGCAGCCCTCAAGGCTGAAAATCAGCAGCTCAGGCTTTTCATTTCTAACCTTGTCCATGGTTCTTCACAGGCAACCCAGTTGCTGCCCCAGATTTTAGAGACACCAACTGATCATCAGCAGTTAAGACAACTGGTCATATATGGGAAAGAAACTCAAGAGTGGATCGAGAGCTTCATTGTTCGAGGAAGGGAGATCTTGGCACAGATGTTCCAGTTAAGAGAAAATGCTCATGAGCTACGTCAAGGTATCCAAGGATTTGAACAAACACTGGCTGAAGTAAGACCTAGGCATGAGATCATCATTGCTGATTTAGACACAGCCTATATGGTTCAGCAGTTTCAAAAGAACACAAGATACAAATCCTTGCTTGGAGGGAGCGTCATGTTTTCAAAGTTAAAACCTATGAGAGGATATCCGAGGAATTCATCGCCTACAGACAAAGGGTGATTGAAGCTCTCCTTTTCATCAATGAGTTTATCATAGAGATTCCTTCTCAGTACAGTCTTGAAGATGGTTCCTACGTAGGGCTTGATGAAGTGCAAGATCAATTTCAAAGTGTTGTTCGCAGTTGCAATCCAGTTGGCGGAAGGATAGGTCATATTTCAGTGATGTCAGCAAAGTTCGAGAAAGCGGCCAATGAGGTCAAAGATTTCCTGAGATCTATTGCAGATGCAGAAGATATTCTTGAAAAGCGGTGCTTTGTTATTGAGGGTATAGATGCATCGAACCGGGACACCATTTCCAACTTCCTAGCGGATGTGATTGAGCTTTAAAGCAACTTTCTTCTAGAAGCTTTCTTTCCCGCTTTCTTTCTATTCTTGGAATAATTCTTATCCATTCTTTGAGAAGAGAAAGAAGATAAAATGTAATAATTGGTGTTTCCCGCTCTTTCTGCTTTCTCGGGTTTTAGATGTTATCTTCTTTCTAGATTTAGTAATAAAGCTTGCTTGCTAAGCAAGCCCTAGATTGTGAAAGCAAGGAGATTTTAGGGTTCCCTACTCCTCTGCTTCTCTATAAATAAGAGTCTTTGCTCATTAGTTTCTTTAACCATGCTAGTGATAACAAAACGTTGAGCCTATTGTGCCTTCTGCTTGTTATTCAAAGTGTTGTTCAATTGTGTTGTGATAAGCAAATTGTTGAGCCTCTTTAGCCAACAAGGAGTTAGTGTGATTACTATTTCTATTGTGTAAGAATAAGATTGCAAGCCTCTTTAGCTGCAACTTCTTGTTCCAGGCATGTTAGAAGTGAGTTTTGTTCCAGAGATTTGAGTAATAAAATCATGAGCCTCCTTTGCCTTGGTCCAAAATCTCAGATTTTCGTTATTTATGTTCTACTTTTATAATCTTGATTTCAACTTGCAATGAAGTGTGTAGATGTTTGTTGAGAGAAAGTTTATTGAAGTATTTTGTCAGAAAATCTACCTTGTCTATTTCTAGTTTCTCTTGCTCTGCTATTACTTGAGAAGACAGAAACGTCTTTAGTTTAAGTTAGTCGTAGTTGAAGTCCTTAAAATCTCCGGAGAAAATCATTTCGGTTTGTGTTAATAAACCTTGTGCTCTAAGCTGATCAAAAGATGACAGCGTAGTTTTTAGTTTACTTTCTTTCAAACACCGTAACCAAGAGGGCACTCTAATTTGAAGAGCAGTTTATCTGTGCATAGCTGTCCGTTTCAAATACGCATTCCAGAGGTGCGAATTTAAACGCCAACATTAAGTACATGCATTACTTCCTTGGTTTAGAAGTATGGCAGAGGCCTAATGAAATCATTCTGAGTCAAGGGAAGTACACAATAGACATCTTGAAGAGATTTGATATGATGGATTGCAAATCCATGTCTACACCTATGGAAACCAATTTAAGGAGGTTGTAGCTAGTTCAGATCTGGTGGATCCTACTATGTACAGGCAGTTGATTGGATCGTTGATGTATCTAGTCAATACTAGACCCGATATGTGCTATGCAGTGAGTGCACTTAGTCAGTTCATGTGTGAACCAAGGAAAATACATCTAGTTGCAGCAAAGCATATCCTGAGATACTTGCGTGGCACAGTTGGGTATGGCTTGAGATATTCTTCTGGTGTGGACTTAAATTTGTATGGATATTCTGATTTGGATTGGGCAAGGCGTGTTGCTGATCAGAAGAGTACCTCTGGATGTTGTTTCAATTTGGGATCTGCGATTATCTCCTAGTGTAGCAGGAAGCAGTCTTCAGTGGCACTGAGCACCGCAGAGGCTGAGTATATTGCAGCTTATGTGGCAGCTCAAGAAGCAATGTGGCTTCAAAAGCTCCTTGGAGGATTGTTTGGACAATCGTTGGAGTTGACTGTCATTCATTGTGATAATCAAATTTGTGTGAAGCTTTCTGCCAATCCTGTGTTTCATGACAGAACTAAACATGTTCAGATCAAATACCATTATATTAGAGATATGTTATTGAGGAAAGCTATCCAGTTGAGATACATTAGCACTCATGAGCAGACGACCAACGTTCTCACCAAGCCTCTCTCCAGAGTAAAGTTTGTGTACTTTCGAGACAAGCTTGGAATTGTGGAGAATGAAGCCCTACCTGAGAGGGAGACTCAACTTCAATGATCTTCTGTGATCTTCTTTAATGCATTTTTCTCTATGAGATAAATTTGAGGTGCAAGCCCTTGTTAATGCATTTTTCTTTGTGAGATAAATTTGAGGTGCAAGCCCTTGTTTCCACCCTCTGGGAGTAGCCATGGTGGATGTCATGTTGAGTGACTCCATAATAACATCACGTGAGAGAGTCTGTGATGATTTTTGTACTTATGTTTATTCACCCTCTGGGAGTAGCCATGGTGAACGTCATGATGAGATGACAACATCACATTGAGT
>VDFB02351599.1:0-54251 GCA_007258455.2 Sequoia sempervirens
TATATATATATATATATATATAATCTTTGGTTGCAAGCCACAGGAAAATGCTATGTTTCCAAATAATAAATGGCTTAGGGAAATTTTCAAATGTGTGGATACTGTTCTACAAAAAAACAGATAAGCATGAGATGCCTGGCTCTTCTCATTTTATTGGCTTAGGTTCCACCGGCCGTGTAGACTCAAGCCGACCAGAGGCTTTGCTTATCAAATTTGTAAAATTGTTTATAGATTATATTTCACGTTTAGATTTATTTTCATTGTTTTAGGTGTCAATTTTATATTTTTTTCATTTTTTACCAGGTGAAGTTTTCATCAATAACTTGGAGCCATGACAATAAAGGTTTCTTTTACAGTCGCTATCCAGCTCCCAAGTGCGTACTCTTTTTCTCAAATTGATACGTTTCAGGATATTCATCACATTTTTGTTTCAATTTTAATAAGCTTATGTAGTTTTTTAATGAACCATTTGCTTTAGCAGAGGAGGAGAACTAGATGCAGGAACAGAAACAAATATCAACCTTAATCATCAATTGTTTTACCACTTCTTGGGTACGGATCAATCTGAAGATATATTATGTTGGAAAGATCCAGAGCATCCTAAGTGGACAGTTGGAGCTCAAGTAACTGAAGATGCAAAGGTTGGGGAAACATATATTCAATGTTTGAGATAATGAACTGCACCTTTACATATCTTTTCAGATGGCTCTTTCAAACCTTGCATGACCTTTTTTCAAGGGTTGAAATACTTGTGATGTTAATTGTAATTGGGAAAATGTACTTTACTAAACTTTGATTTCATAACATTGTGAAAATTGAACTTATTTGTGGCAAAGCTATGGTTCTGCTATGGGGTGATCTAACTTCCAATTGCCTTTTTCTTTTGCTGTAGTATCTTCTTATAAATATTTCAGAAGGTTGCGATCCGGTCAACAGGCTCTATTATTGTGATCTTGCTGCTCTTCCTCAAGGACTCGAGGGTTTTAAAGGCAAAGAAGAGATGCTTCCATTTCATAAACTCATTGATAATTTTGAAGCAAAATATGAGCTTGTTGCAAATGAAGATACCATGTTCACTTTGCGAACCAATAAAAATGCTCCAAGGTATAAATTGGTCCGAGTGGATTTGAGGCAGCCAGAATCTTGGAGTGATGTAGTTCCAGAATCAGACAGAGATGTACTTGTATTAGCTGTTGCTGTCAACGACAATCAACTTATATTAGGTTACTTAAGTGATGTTAAGCACATTCTACAAATACGGGACTTGCTATCTGGCAAGAGGCTTCATGATTTGCCATTAGATATTGGGTCAGTTAATCGAATCTCTGGAAAGCGTAAATACAAGGAGATATTTTTTGGTTTTACAAGCTTTCTTACTCCCAATATCATTTATCGATGCAACCTAGATGCTGAAAAACCAAACCTCGTAGTATTTAGAGAGACTATTGTTCCAGGCTTCGATCGGAAAATGTTCGAGGCTAAACAGGTATTTTGTTGTTTTATATTGTCTTTTGCTTTTTCGATTATTTAACCAAGCATTTTTTGGGGAAAACTGTTCTCCTCAATTTTGTTAAAAAGAACTAGACCTTTTTAAAACATTTAAATTAATTGGATAAAATATAATATACAAATAGCATCACAATAAGCATACAATCATTTTGAAGTGATTAATTCCAATCTTTACATTAAAGTCAAGTAGGCTACTGCAAGAATAAATTAAAAATGTGTTTATACAATAACTAGCTTATCTAGCCTAAAATTGGGTAGGATTTCGCAGAGATAAATCAGAAAAAGGTAGTTTTTGTCTATAATTAAGGCTGTTTTTCAGCATTTTGCCATTTTCAATTGCCGTTTAAGTGTAACTGATAGTAGCAAATTGTTCCATTTACACTATGGAATCCCTCCATAGTTTCTTGCATTGTTTATCCCTCCAAATCAAAGTTTTTTATGTTTAGCTTGTGCATTTGATTTGTTTCTAATGTGCTTTAAATTAAATGCCAGGTCTTTGTTCCTAGCAAAGATGGAACCCAAATACCAATGTTCATTGTATGCAAGAAAAATACCATTCTTGACGGTTCTCATCCGTCATTGCTATATGGTTATGGGGGCTTTAACATTAGCATCACTCCATTCTTTAGTGTTAGTCGTATTGTCCTTTTAAGGCATTTAGGAGCAGTATTTGCTGTTGCAAACATTCGCGGGGGCGGTGAATATGGAGAAGAATGGCATCAAGCGGGCTATCTTGCAAATAAACAAAATTGTTTTGATGACTTCATTTCTGCTGCTGAATTCCTTGTATCAGAGGGTTATACACAACCTAAAAAGTTGTGTATTGAGGGAGGCAGTAATGGAGGGCTTCTTGTTGCAGCTTGCATGAATCAGGTATGTTCAACCCAATTTAATGTTCCTTGGTTCCGTATTCTTAATAATTATTTATGTCATTTCTTGTTTTTGAAACAAATGATATGGGACTAAAAGCTAGATATTATTTCCTTTTTTGGTCTGAAAGCAGAGGCCTGACCTATTTGGTTGTGTGCTGGCTCAAGTGGGGGTTATGGACATGTTACGCTTCCATAAATTTACTATTGGTATATTTTGAACTGGGCATATTGACAATATTGACAAACATTCCATAAATGTAGTCTAAATAAGTTTTACATTGGGATATAACACAAAGCAATTTGTAAGCCTATACTGAACTTCTTAGTTATGGCATCTGATTTTGGTTGTTGCTAAGGAATTTACAATGGGCATTCATAATCCCGCAGGGCATGCATGGACTACAGATTTTGGATGTTCGGATAATGAAGAAGAATTTCATTGGCTGATTAAGTAAGAACAAAAATCAAGCATCTGTCGTGATAACTAGATAAATATTTAAAGATATACTGTTTTGGTGACTTTCCCTTCCGCATATGACCTTTAACTGTAGGTACTCGCCATTGCATAATGTAAAGAGGCCATGGGAAGAGCCCGGGGAACATAATGTTCAGTATCCCGCTACGATGTTATTGACAGCTGATCATGATGATCGAGTTGTGCCGCTTCATTCTCTAAAACTTCTTGCAGTAAGTACTTCAGATCCAATATTTTGATTCTCGAAGCTTCCAAGCTAGTTTGGCTTGCAGTTCTTGGTTGATGTTTTATTTGCTTTCCTTGAACAAAATGGTACCACAAACGATCCATGTTATAAAATGGAATAGATTTTTAAAGGAAAAATAATATTGATGATCTACTGAATAGATAATTGTTGGTGGTTTGACTAAAGTTTCTCAGAGCAATCAGTCTGATCCAAACATATTTCTCTAGTTGTTAATATGTATTTCTCATAATCTTAGAGTAGCTAAACACACAAATTGTTCATGTTCGACAAAATTTGATGACATTACGATGTAAGCCATCCAAATTGGATTGTTTACATAAATCTATTATATCTTTGTTGCGTATGAACAATATTTTGTGTAAGTTCTTAAAAGGTATATGTAAATTCGTTGTTTTTATCTTTAAAAAGGCATTGTAAAAAGGAACATCTCAGCATTTCATCAAATCGTGGTTATTAACCAATATGCCCGTAAGCCTGCTTGTGCACTTTTGGTAAAAACCTATTATCTCTATCTGGAAAAATTATGCATGTAAAGCTTGTTTGTGCATTTTTGGTTAAAAATTATTGTCTGTCTTGCAAATTAGAATATGCTTGTAAGCTTGTTTGTGCATTTTTAGTTTTTCATGCCAATTCATGGTTTTTCCTTCTATGAAGATGTAAGTATCATCCTAATGTTATAGGGTGATAAATTGGGATTTGAACTTAAATTTAAATATATTTATCTTTTGGTAAAAGGAGCTGCTCATTTTGTTTTGAGATCGTCTATAGTTATATGTTAATCTGAATGAGCTCTATCGAGTGGTTACAGACACTACAATATATTTTATGCAAAAGTGTAGCGCGTAGCCCACAAACCAATCCAATTATTGGACGAATTGATACAAAAGCTGGTCACGGGGCAGGGAGGCCAACCCAAAAAGTGGTAAGCGTTTTTTCTCTTCACTCTATTTGCATTTTGGCTTGTTAACCGAATTTCACCAAATTCTGGTAAGAGTTAAAAATATATAGCGAGGGTTAGTCCAGGGCATCTTTAAATGCCTGATACTAATAGTGGAATTTATACAATAGTGTAATACTGTAATCTAGACAATCTACAAGAGACATTTAATCAATACATGTGATTTTGAGGATGATTGCATCAAATTTTGGTTCTTTTGTAGATTGATGAGAGTGCTGATAAATTGGCATTCATGGCCAAGGTGGTGGGAGCCTCATGGATTGACTAGTGCTCAATGATGTGGCTGGTTGCAGTTGAAGGTGGGCAACAGAGAATAGTGTTCGTATCATTTGTGATAAATATTTTGTAGTTAAGTTTTCTTGTCACTTCGTGTTAAGAAGTGTTGCTCTATTTCAAAATACTTTCGAATGATATTTAACTTTATAGAAGGCAGACTTGTTTGCATAAAAATGCATAAAAATGTAACGGTCGTCCAATATAGAATATACATATTTGAATGGTGTATAGAAAAGAGAAGCTATAGACCTTTGATGATAAAAAATGAGCAATTTAAAGTATTATCGTTGTTCTGTACCTATACCAGTTTTTCTGACAAGCAATTCTAAGTGTCACATGTTCATTTTCGTGTACCTAGTCCCAGTTTGTCTGGTGCAGCATTCCTCGCATCAAAGAGAATATTTCTGTATCTGTATCAAAAATTGTCTCTCTGTAACCTATGAAGAGAAATTTATTGACCCAAAATGATAGAACATGGAAAATGAAATGTGAAATACAGTTTAGTTCGACCTTATCAAAACATTTTTTTACACTATGTTTCTGCAATAATGCAAACTCGAACAATCCATAGCGTCATGCTTTACTGTGATACAAAATTGAGAATGATCAGTAGGGCGCATATGCCATATTTTCTTATTAAAACTGCATGATTTAGCTAATAGGAATATAAAGGGAGCCCTAAACGTTAGGGATCAAAAGAAATAAAAATCTTACAAAGAAGAGAAAAATGAATGGCAAACTGTTCTTCTACTTTAAGCTCATAAGGACAATTGTAAAAGTAAATAGCTGTGAAAGCTTGCAAAGCTAGTCGATTGAGAACCTTGCAAGAACACAAAGCCATTCACCAAAAGTGGTAGGCATGCAATTATTTTCATTTTTAGATCTAACTCAAACAAAATATTGTCAAGTTCATTGGATCAATACATGCGGCATATACTAAATATTAGTAGGATATACTGCTGTATCACATCTATTCGACAATTTTTTTGGTGGATTGCAACAAAGAAAAGGAAAAAGTTAAAAACCATGAGACTAAATGTCATGTTCTTATTGGTTATCAGAAGTTTAAAGTAATGACTAATCTTGGCATACTACAAATAACATTATTATTCACAAACTTCAATTAACTGAAGGATACTGAGTCCAATTATAGAATGGTCAGAAGCATACAGCAGAACCTTTGGTTTTTATGATGGTTAAAAAACTGGATATATCATATAAAAAAGAAAATATTTTAACAAAGCAGGACAAAATTTACAGCAAAGAACTTTGAAAGTTAAGAAACTAATGTGCGATAAGCTTTTATCTTTGGTTTTTATCATGTTTGGAGATTCAGTCATCTCGTTGTTTTTATCTTGCTCTTTATGCTTGAAGGTAGCTGACTTCACTTCTTCCATGATCCCCCTACAAACACCTTTTTTTTAAGTTGAATTTAATAATGTCTGAAAAATGCAAATCAAACATGAAATAAATAAATAATATTATATAATATGTTAACTCCAAGCTTAGACCTACGTTGTCAAAGAATAGGATGCACGACATGAGGCACAATTAAAATAGCTAGATTAGGTTCCTTTTACTTCATTGTTCAACTGAGATCATTTGTTAATATGATTACAACTTGTTGAGTAATGTAAAACAACCTCCTTATAATGCGTCATTTGCTAGTGATTTTAGAGGTACAATCAATGTAGAACAAATCTATATTATTTAAATGTTCTCTATGTAATATGAAATGATGGATGTGGAAAAATCTTCATAATGCAACCATTAACATTCCAACAATCCCCCTTCAAGTGAAACTAGAGTATTTAAAACACATTCAGTGTAATATAGCCATTACGTAGACAAGAGAATGTCATGATGATAATCCCCCTTTATGGCAAGCTTTTTGAGACACAATTGCTTCTAAAACATGAACTTAACTCTCCATTAATGGCTTGGTGAAGATATTCACAACATCGTCCTCTATCCTAAAATTGCCAAATGATTTTTTTTTAATTTGCAATAGATCATAAACCTTTTGGTTGATCTTTGATATGCTTAGTCCTTGCATGACTCATTCTTTGCAATCTAAAAAGCACTCATATTTTTATAGTGAGTTATTTGCACATCCTTTGGCACATGCAAGTGATATAGCATCTCACATAACCAAATTGCTTCATTCAACAATTGAGCCAATCTTAATTTACTTTTTCTTAATTGTTGATTATGAAATAGTGTTTTGCTTCTTGGAAGACAACAAGATGGCCATTGATCTAACAAGTAAATACATATTAGATCAATTATGGGTATGATAGAGAAAACTTTCCACTAGATAGATATTTTGTAGGATCTAACTCTTATGTACCTATATCCTTTGTCAACTTATTATATAGGTCACATGGAGTTTTGGCAACTTTCACGTCCTTCATTTTGAATCTTGTTAATGTTTCAATTATTTGGCATATTTTGATTGAGAGGCAACAAACATGCCTTGGTCTTGTCAAACTTGCAAAGCTAAAAAAGTAGTGTAGCAACCCCAAATGTATCTTCTCAAACTACGAGGTTAATTGTGACTTCATTTTAGTAATCAAATTAACATTGTTCCCTCTCAAAATCAAACAAACCATTTAGAGAATAACAATGCAAATTTTTCAATTAGTATCTCTATCACATATAGATTGGGCTCCTTTTTAGGAATTTTGAAACACAACTCTTTAAGATGTCATCCAATCTTCTCAAATGTTTTCTTTAGTCTACAAACCAAATGTTTCTCACCTTCCTTTTGTAAAAGGCACTTAATTTTATTTTATTTTTAAATTCAATTAGCAACAACTGCCAACTTAGCCAACCAAGCATTTTTCATCTAGATTAGAAGTTTTGATTTCAAAAGTTCTTCATACACCATGGTAACGACAATCAACGTCACACTTATATGCTTACACTCAAAAGTGTTAAGCTCCTATGATTTGGTTCATCCCTAGACCAAGACCTAAACCTTGAGGGATCATGGTGACCCTACCTATGTATCCCCTCGTGGTAATCAAAGGCTTCACAGTTTACCCCACAATGTTAGAGGGACTTCATTCTCTCCTCTTGTATGAGATCTCTAATCTCATCTTTAAACTATGACTATTCATTAAGCTTAAGTTATTAAATTAGTCAATTATAATATAATTATAATAAGTTTTCCATCAAGTGTTGGGTCCATATCAACATTACCAAGCATAATTAGTGTACACAAACATTCACAATATTCACAAGGGGAATATCATACCATAATTCCAAAGATACACACAATGATTGTCACAAGCATACCTCCATATACACAAGTTGATTAGCTTATACACATCACAAGTACAATAGTGATTGGATCATACACAGATCACAAGTACAATAGTGATTAGCTCATATGTACATCACGAGTACAACTATGACTATCTCATTTACACATCACAAGTATAACAATGATCAAATCATATACATATCACAATTGCATTAGTGATTGGCTCCAACATACATCACAAATACATAGTAACTAGCTCCAACACATCACATATACACAGTGACTAGCTCCAACATACATCACATATACACAATGAATAGCTCCAACATACATCACATATACATAGTGATGAGCTCCAACATACATCACAAATACACAGTTACAAACTCCACCATCCAACATACATCACATACACATGGTGACTAGCTAACACATCCACAATGGCTAACACATGTCCATAATGCATTCCGGATAGAAAAGAATGTCGGTGCATTATGCACTACATCATGGGTCATATCCTTTCCTCTAGTCTTCTACACCATTGGACAAATGGGAAGAGGATTTGATGCATCTCATACTACATTGTAGGTTCGTCCTCAACCCTACAAGGCCAAGTATACAGTCTAACAACCGGGAAGGGGATTTGGTGCATCTCATACTACACTGCGGATCCGTCCACCATCCCAAGACTTTTAACAAGTAGTGAACCTACCATAACCCAGTGGATTTTGACTTCAATCACCTATAGGCCACCAGCGACAAGTCTATCCACCCAGGAAGAAGTAGCTCCCGACATATACCACCTTGTGACCTTAGTGATATTGTTAGCTATCTTCTTCACAATCTCGAGTAACACTTGGCATTGATCACTTTGTGCCCTCAGTGACAGCTAATGAACCCCCTCAATACAACAATTAGCCTCAGATTACTGTTACCTGCACGGATTGGTCCTGACTCGTGCAGTCATTACCTTATCATAACCAGGGTAGCCCATAGCAACCTTCACCTCCATGAACCAGGTGAATGTCAACTAGTCCCTAGCAATAGCCCAGACATCTATCATTGACATAGTCCAATGACTGTCTGTCACTACTCAAATATCCCAGAGGTTCACACTTGGGTGGGTCATACATAACATGAAACACAATTATAATCAACAGATACACTAGCCTATACATAGAAACCTCTAGATATGGATTTGGTTTTCAAAAACACATAAAAGTTATATGGAACCAACACAAGATGGCCTTTACCCAACATATACATATAATCAAATATTGACTAAAAAGTAGTCAAATCAATTACTGCATTCAAATTAGTATTCAAAAACACATTATGTATCAAATATAAGTTATTAAATTTTCTTAGCTTGATCATACCCATTTAGCACCCATTTGAGCCACAAATCGAAGCCTATTAAAGAGAGAAGGTCAAACCAATTAAGAACAACCCCAACCCTTGGAGTTATCCCCCTAAACCCTCCCCCTAAGGACTTGAGGTCACAGAGGCATCCGTCGCCCAAGGACTACCTAAGTACCTTCTCTAAACGAATCAAAGTAATATGTAGTTCTTCTCACAAGGTTTCTCTCAAGGAATGCATATGCACTATTTCATAGTATAAAAAACTTATGTCATGACACTTCCATCCACTTATATAAAAATCTCAAACTAAACCTTACCATAGTTATTATTCCTAACTCAATGTGAGCATCCTCGAACCCCTTACAATTTCCTATCAAGGATATCGTGCTACCTTTGGTACCTTGATGATAGTACCACATAACTTATAACATAGGGTTATATTTAGGCTTAGAGTGCAATAACATGTATACAACATGATTGGGTAATCTTAGATATCACATGTGTAATGGTTTTTGATATCTTAAACTACTATATTATACCAATGAATAACCCCTTAAACATTCATACACGAGGATAACATGGTAGAATAATTATCTCAATTAGGATACATTTACTAACACTAAGAGCAACAATATTCATCATCTATTCACGAGGTGACAATTATGTGAAGCCCCAATATGGCTCCAAATGATATTCAACTAATATGATTAAGCATCATGATCCTATTAATTTATGAATTCAATTTCCATTAGAATGTACCATACCTCAATAGGCCATACAAATATTATGTTAACTTCAAAAGATAAAACACAATAGTTACAAACTTGTTCTAGACAAAGTTAATATACAAATCAACTCTATATGGTTGGAAATAGTTTATCTACAAGATCATTAGATGATGATGCACACTCAATAATATTGATAGCAATATTATTCTTAACCTTTTTGCTTCATTTATCCTATAGCGCAATCCCACATTCTTATAATAGTTTAGTTTATGGACTAGATAATATTTGCACTTTTCACTTATAGCTAAATACTTCTTATAATTGCATATACCAATATGCTATGATATCAACCATATCATAAACATTCTTTGATATATTTACCAAATATAGTAAACTTAGGTTTAAAACTCATCCACTAACCTTAGACTTATTAAACAAACTTCATATCATATATCATTGAAATAAATGATAGTTTCATTCTATTTGATCATAAAATAATTTGGTACAAGTATAGTTTTAGTTTCATTAATGAAGTCCTTATCATCTACATTATTAAGTGATTGTATGCCAAATCTTGTATTAGGTGTATTCTATTATTGGATCATGTATTATAAGGTGTTTTTATCACTAGAGATTTAACCCAGACTTCCTTGCCATCTTGTTTCACCTGGAGTCTCAATATAGAGGTTTAATGAACTCAAGGTAAGATCCTATTTGATCTCCCACCATTGTCTCCTTGAAATTCCACACCTAGATATTCAAATAATCCTCCCTTGGCTATAGAAAATTCCATGCTTATGATTTCCTAATAATCACAACTTTCACACATCAGGTATTCTAGCATTTGAGATCTTGGGCACCCTACAAGATATTAGTTACCTCTAGATCTTGGTTTCCATAAATAATTATAAGGAATGCTTTTTATTCTATTTAATATCATTCTATATTGTGGTGTGTATATATATATATAGATACGAACAATGTTACCATAATTTGCACCATTCTTGCACTTGCTAATAAAATTACATCCTAATTAAGAATAAGAAAATATACTATTCAATTTATTGATTATTTAACTTTTGTACATAACATGAATCACCTTGAATAAATAATTTTTAACTACTGTAGTGTAGAAAAATGTATCCCTTTTACATTTTCTCACTTGTTTGGGGCCTCCTTTTTAAAATGGACTTAATAATGCCTTAATTTAGTGTTGTTAAATGTACCCCTTTACATTTTCACACTTATTTGGGCCCTCTTAATTAAATTGAGCTTAATTATGCCTTAATTATATCTCTTTTATTCATTTACAAGCCTAATAAATTACATTTTCCGAAGGGAAAACCCAACAATAATTAACGCCTAAACATAACACTTTACATTGAGCAATGTGTGTTCCAAGAATAGGGACCTGGGACCCATTCGCCCATGGGAGAATGGGTCCTCCCTAGACCTTTGGACCTAAATTTAAATTATGTTTTTAGCGGTATTTTAATGTTTTCAAATCTATAATTCAATGTCAGCTTGTGATATTTGAATTTTGAGAAATTAAGGATACATACCTATAAATACAAGGTCATTTCACTAAGTTTTACCTGGAATTTCATGAGAAGCAACCTAGAATTTTTATGTGACTTCACAAGATCTAAAGTTTATGATCAAGAGCATTCAAGAGCAGATATAACAAAGATTTATTACAGCAATCAAGATCTATCCATCATGTCAAAGTCTTCTTACATCATGCATGTTTTTGGAGCTAACATTGTGATGTAGGTTTCAAGATCAATTCAAGCATTCAAAGCATTATTGAAGTTTCAAGATCCACATCCAATTCAACCATTTCATGCAAGTTACAGACCTCCTAAGATCTCCATTATCAAAGTTTCATACAAGGGTTTGTTGAGTGGTAACATAGCTTTGTTCATTCTTCATTCCCTCTTTCATGTTTCATTTCAATTTAAGGTTTGACCAAGGAAAACCCCCATTCATCCAAAAACAAAAAAAATCTCTCTTGTGCATGTGATTGCATATTTAGGTTGAAGAAGGATTGAAGACCTTTTGAAGAGCAATATTTACAAAGTTGTCAAAGTTGCAAAAGTTGTCAAAGTTGTCAAATCACAAAATCTAACCTACAAATATGATTTATGACTTTTCGACACTGAAACTTGGACAAATAAGAAGCTACAGATCTGTGTTAGAGGCTCCCAAATATTGTAGGAAAACCCTAAGAAAAGACCCATTCATCCATGGCGAATGAGTCCCAGTCAACCTTCAAAAACTCACTTTTGGTGTCTAGTAAACACATCTTTTCCCTTCTTAGATTTGCAATCTATTTTCTGATTCTGCAAATACTGAGTTTAATATTGTTGTTTCAAGTGTTAGATTGCATTTTGGAGTTGATTGCTATTTTTAGTTTTTCTCCCCAAAGTGTTGTTTGACCTTGACCCATGTCCTTCAATCATAAGGAAATCTAAATATTTTCACTTTGGGTTGATTCACCCAAGGGTTGTTAATCAATTCATTGTGGGGATCTCATTTCCTAATGAAATCAAGGAAAATAGGTCTATCTATTATAATTTTGGTGAACCCCCTCTCATATTACACACACCTATTTTTCTTCATTTCAACTACAATAATGGATAATTCCCAATTTCTTATACTTAGTTGTCCATTAATGGGTACCATATTATTTGAAGTTCAATAGTAATCATAGACATATTCTAAAAATGGAATATCAACTCATCCTATATCAATAGAAACCCTTGATTATTAATAAGAAACATATCTCCAAAATAGATGTTAGAATATATCATTTAATAATATATTAACAACTTTTGCCTATGTTTACAAAACATAAAAGCTAGAAATTTGATTGATGACTACCCAATAATCCTTTTAATTTTTTCACAACCTAGATTTTACAATTCAACTTAGGTTTATTTGACACATTCCTTATCTCCAAAGTATGAAGTTTCAATAAGAAACATTAAAGAAAAAGCATTAAGAAAATACTAAGCATAGGAAGAAAGAAATAACTTATCTATAACTAATGTGTGGTTGCCCCTGCCCCTGCATTGGTGAATCTAAGTTCTTATTTCTCCTCTTCACGTTGGCTTCCTTCCCCTCTTCTCTCATGTCCTTCCCTTCCCATGCCTTACTTTGAATTGGTTTTTTATATTTAATGAATAATGTAGCATGTTCTCCCATTTCTATGAGATTTTCTCTTTTTCCTACAATCTTTGTTGCCCCCACACTTCACATACTTGGTTATTTAGGTTGACTCCACTTATATCCTCTACTTAAATCCATGTGTTAGCTTCAAACGCCCTTCCTTCTTCCACTACATTTCCTCTTTCTTTGCCAAAATGCCTCTACAAGTCATCTCAGCATGTCTCCTTTGTTCACACCTTCTCTTTTCCCTTTTATCCTACACGTTTCTTTCTTCCTTTACTTTGATGGATGTTCTTAGCCTATTCAAGGCTTTTCTCCTAGCACAAGCAAGGATAATGTTGGATATGGTTATGGAATGTGGCTTTTAACACTTGTCAATTGCATCTTCTTGAAAGTTTCTAAAGCCTTTTCAATGGATCCATTTTGTGCATACTTTGCAATCTTTCCATTCCATGAGACCACATTTCCTTTAGGGATTTCATCCAGCCTGGACATGACTTCTCTCTGCTCCATATTTATGTATAGATCTATGTTAGGAAAATTGCAATGACTTCCTCCTATGCCTTCCACTCACCCTTCAACTTCTCCTCCCTCTCTTTGCTCATATCTTCCTCCAAAATATCACACAAATATCCACAGACAAGGGAGTCATGAAGGTTTAATAGCAAACTAGCCTCATTTTTCTCCACATGACCTGAATTCTTTTCTTCTAGTACCATACCTTATTAATGGCATGACCCTCCCCATTAATCTTGCACCCCTCTCCTCTTTAAGTATATTTGTCTCCTTTAATAAATTCCTTCCTTCTCCTCATTCCCTTTTCCTATTCCTTTCTTTCCATTATTTATTTCATTGACCACTCGATGTCTACAAGGAATGTTCATCTCGATGGGGATGTGACACCTTTACAAACCTAGGAGCTTCTTGTATGAAGATATCTTCCTTAGAATCTCCTTGAAGAAACTCACTCTTGACAACCAATTGATGCACCTAGTACTTATACTTTATTGAAACTACAAGAACTATCATAATTGTAGTGAACCTTGAAACTAGTTAGAGAAATCATCTCATTGTAGTCAATGTCATTAGTTTGAGAGTACCCAATGGCTACAAGTCTATATTTGTATTTCTCAACTTCTCATTTTGAATTGAATCATGCCCTATAGACCATCTTGCAACTAATGACATTTGTAACTTTTAGTAGCTTACACAACTCCCAAGTTAGCTTCTTCGTGAGAGAATAATATTCATGTTGCATTGTTTTCTCCCAAGGTGGATTGTCCTTGGCTTCCCTATACATCTCTTGATTAGTCAAATCATATACCTTATATATCAAAGCATGCTTTGTAAATTGACTTCTTGTCTTTTGATTACCTAAAGCATCTATCTTCACTAAAGTGTATCAACAAAGGATTGCTTGGTTTATTTGGGTATTTTACTTCCATTGCTAAAGGCTTCTAATATCTCCTATGTAAACTCTACCCCTCCTTCAACTTGCTCATTAATTGCAATTTCATTTTCCCCTTCACTTGCATTCCTTAAATTCAATAAGGAACACCAAGTGAGATAACATATATTGGGAATCATGATGTACTTATCTAGTTTGATAGTTCAAGTGTTCCATCCTCTCATGCCACAAAATGACTAGCATCATCCATCAAAGCAATCATTTTTCTATTTTCTTAGATTAAAAAAATTTCAAATATTGACTAGTTATCCTTCAAAATACCATGGCAAGACTCATGTTCTAGATGAATATTAGCTTTCAAAATAACAATATTAGTTTATTAATAGTATTTTCTTAGTTTGTTAGTTTATGAATAAATATTATCTATTTGGAAACATTTTGTTCCTTCTTGAATTTTCCTCATTGTAATTTTTGTATGATATGAATGCAAATGGACTTGATTTTGTTGTGAAAAATTTATGTTATATGTTTTCTTTTGTTTGCTCATATCCCAATTTTGGATTTGGTATTTTAAAAGGTTATGACCAATCTTTACTAGATTAGTAATCTTTAGTTGTCATAGATTTAGCTTCCTTGAAAGGAAAGGGAATTATCTTACTACATTAATATGGAGAGTAATGTACATTTAAAAAAAAACTAATATAAACTATTATATAAAATATAACAAAAACATAAACAAAGAAATACATAGCACTAGTATTATATGGAGAAAACCCTTTTGAGAGAGAAACCCCACACTTCAAAACCTCATCAATGTATTATCAAATGCATAAAAAGATTACTATTGAGTAGGAAAAGCGATCCTAGATCCAATTAGGTTAACTAAGATTATCTCCTTTTCACTTTGACTCAACATTCAAACATAAACCAACTAGGGTTTTATGATTAGCTTGCTACCACAAGGGAGAGCCAACCTCCTAGGGTTTATGTTGATTTGAGTTGTTAGGATGATAAATTTTATGTGTGTTTTAACAAGCCTATTTTACATATAACAGGTCAGTGCAGGATCATGGGGTTCCAAACTAGGCCCTTAAGTGGCAATGAAAATTCAGAAAATAAGAATTAGCCAGCTTGACATAAAAATTTGAATAGGTTATTGACATAATTTGAAAAATATGTAAGAACAAAATTTTTAGAAAATTGAATATAGTTTCAAGATACTAATCCTCTTTTGGAAAAAATTAAATCTATTTGGTGAGATTTTAAAATTTAAATACAGTAGTACTAAATTTTCAGGAAAAAATAAAAAGCAGGTGTATGTCTAACCAACCTAAGTACAATAATTTTTTTTTTAAAACTGTCAATATAAGTAGAGGACACATTCCTAGATGTGCCACTTTTTTTTATAAATTTTTGCAAGTAAATAGTTAGTTATGAATTTTTTATTAGAAATTTTAAAAATATTAAAACTTGCTTGTTTGACCACCATAACTTGGTCAAAAATTTATGAAAATCAATTTTTCCCTTTTTTGTCCTATAGTATGGGAAGCATAGAATGTGCCACATCTTTTGAATTCAAAAAATGTGAAATCATTTGAGAATTATAGATTTTTTCAATCAACCTATCAATCAAGACTTTAGTTAGAATGCATGTAAAAAATCAATAATAACTATCTATTTAATTCCAAATAAGTCATATCTTATATTGGTGGAAAGATAAAAAATTTATCAATAAACCCTTTTCATTTCATTAAATTTGGATTAAAAAAATGTTGTCAACCACTTTTGGGTCATATCGCCACTTTTTGGACACCCATGATCCTACACTCACCCTAACCCTAGATTTGAAAATGTAATTTATCACATGTAAATGAAACTAAAATTCTAGAAATAAAAAGTAGATCTAAGGAGGGTACAATGTTGTGCACTTGTGACTTGAATTTGTGGTTGAAATAGTAGGTCTAAGGCACAGGGTGCCCTAGACTAGCCTCCTCTTTTTTTAGATCTGCAAAGTTTGAACTGTGGATTAAGGTCTACAATGTGTTTTTTATAGTTGTCTCCCACTAAAACTCTTGGATTTGTCTTGCACACATGAAAAGAGGGGGAAATATTGTGTTGTATAGGGGCTTGCCTAAGTCAAACCTCACTTTGATATTTATACCTTGATGTATAGTGATTGATGATGATTAAGAGGGCATACCCTAGGTCAAGCAGAGGCCATAACAACAATAATTGACTAAAATGGTAAATGATAAATAACAATGTCACCTTGATGTGAAACCCTTGATGAAGTGATGGCACACAAGTTGCCACAAAATTTCATTGATGGATTCCTTGAACGCTTGATAGACCTACAAAAGGTTAGTTCCCAAAACATAATAGATTGATGTAACTAGCATGTAGAGGATAACTCGATACATTTTCATGATTTGGTATGATTGATCATAATAGGTCCTTGCATATAATTCGCTTCATTCATCTTGATGTCTTGCAAATTTGATCTTGATTGATGAAAGTATTGTAATAATGCTCCTAAATCTATCCTTGACTAATTTTAGGATCTTCAATTTGCTCAATAGGTTTTTTTAGCTCTCGTTAGGATTTCAAATGATGAAAAAGACTAGTATTTATATGTAATTATTCTATTTTTTTGAAAATAAAATACTAATGGCTAACAAATGAAATTGGAAATTCAAATAATAAAATACCAACACCAACATATTCAAATTGGAGCCAAAAAGAGGTAGTTGAGGGAATGGGGCGCCCTAGACCAAACCCCTTCTTCAAGGCCCAAAGTGTTAGGGGTAAATATTAAATGCTTATTTTCATTCCCATTACTTTATTTTTCAAAGATATTCATAAAACAGGTAATTAAATCCATAATTAGGTCCAAGCACATAGGGGGAGCAAAACCTAGTGTAAATTTTTCAAGGGTGACAATTTTCAATGCTACATTTAGCCCCCACTTTAGTGAGAGTATGAACATATGCTCAAACTCACACTAAATTAAGAATTAGCCAAGAAGGGTTCATTTATCCAAAACATTTAAGAGATAGGATGACATTAAATCTACGGAATGTGCTAGCCCCTAGGTTCAAGATCCTATGGAAAAACCATATAAGGAAAAAGGAACATATAAAAATGAGGTGCAATGACAAACACAAAGCATACATGACCAAAGACATAAAAATAAACATAATGAAGACACAAAGAAAACACAAGAAAATACACGAAGCAAACACATGGAAAACACAAGGCTAACATGATACCATACACAAAGAAAACATACCAAAGACACAAAGTACACACAATAACAAAAGGCTATTGATTCTACATAAAGAAAATTGGAAAAGTCCACTCAAACAATAAAAAATAAGACATAAACACAAGGTTATTACTAAAAAGGATTCAAGTCAATAAGGTAAAGAGACCTTAGTCTTTAATTTATCTCAAATACCAAACATCATTCGTCAAATGTGTTGAAAAAAATGGTGCTCTCATAAGGATTGACAAGTTGCATTATGCCAAATCACTCATGAAACGCATGGATGCACTGGAAAGAAAGTTGTTTTATAAGTTAGGTGGCCATATAAAAATGTCCAAGTACATGAATCAACAAGATATTTTATGCCAAATCCATGGACTATATTGTCTATCACACCTCAAGGAGTGCAGAAAGGTTTAATGTCATGGGAGACGAATCAATTCTTAACGTTATAGGGGATAAATTGATAACCACACCTCAAGGGGTGTTATAAACAACACCACCACCAAAGGGGTATGTCAATAAGTCAAATCTCACAAGACATTGATAAAATGGATAGGGTGATATGCCCCCCTTAAAATATCAACATACTTGCTATGTTCGTATTTTAAGGAAGACAAGGGGAAGAGGGGATCCTTGGAAAGAATACACACCTCATAAAACTATTCATCCTTTCCCCCAAGTGTAAATTCAAAGACAACCATAATGGATTATCGTGTTGTGACCATAGAAAGAAATTGTTGCAGTTTGGTTGCCATTGATTTCAAAAGTTCATTGGAGTATGTTGCAGTCTAGCTGGTTGGTTGCCAAAGTCTCTAAGAAATGCTCTGCATTTCTCCATTGATGATGTTTTTCTCTTGCACTTTGGAGGTTAGCTTCAGGGTTTTTCAAGGCATGTGTGATCCAAGTTTCAAATCATTTAAATTATCAGAAAGGTGTTTTTGATAGTGACAGACTTAAGTCTGTGTTGATTTTGTAAGGATGTTCTTAGAGGTGTAAAGATTGGCTTTTCATTTATCTACATTTATTGATATGGTTGTGCAGATCTAAAATTAAGTTCATGGATATGTGAAGAGGTTATATCCCAAGTTTCATGTCAATAATCCTTCTGTGGTGAAATTTTGAAGTGACAAAGTGCAAGAATGTGTTGTCCAATGACTAGCTTTAATATTTGTCTACTTGCACCAATTGAAGGTTGTATTTTTCAATTGTATGAGTTTTTGTGGACACTCCACATGTCTCATAGTGTCCAAGGGTTGAAGCGCATAAATATAATTCTTGTTTCTTGTACTGCACATATGTTTCAAGTCATTTTGTGAAGTTATGCTCCTATTAAGTCCAACTAAGGCATGTCGATGATGTGCACCACAAGTTTATGTGTGTGCGGAGCTTGAGAAGTGTTTGAAGGTGTTTTATGGGTCATGTTGACTCATCTGGGAGAAGCAAAGATAATGTTTTATCATTCTTGTGTAGGTTGATACTAGTGTGAAGGATAACATGCTACAAGTTACATGTTTTCTTGCTTATGGATGACCTATTTTGAATTTGCAAAGTGTACAAATGATTCCTTTTGAAGATAAAATGTGTGAAGAAAGTCTAGGACCAGGTTAAGCATGTGTTGGAATCTGCAAGGCATGTTCATCTTCCTAGTATTGCATGTAGTCTTTTGGGTCTTACCCTCTACATGTTTCATGTTGATTGTTTTATCCTTGGCCGACTTGGAGATGTAATATTTTTGTTGTTATAGACTGACATGAGATGTAATCAATGTAATATCATGTATAAATTGTAAATATATTTGGTATAGGGTGATGAATATATATGTATGTGATGCATTATGACAATTGTGTAAACGACTGAAAGAGAAAGAGTAGAAGTAATAGATCTTGTCTAGTTTCATTTTGATCATATCTTTGCGAAAAAAGGGAAGTGAAGAAGTGTGCCTTATTTTTTGCTAGAGTTAGTGAGCCAAATACAAGACTTCTTGTCTATTGAAATTAGTGATCTAGTAAGCAACTGAAAATAAATTTGAAGAAGTGACATAGCAAAATTGCAATCATCAAAAGGAGTGACCTTAATTTTCAATTTTAGACAGTGGAAGGACTATCATTCTATAATATTTCTTGAGTTCCTGCTTAGTTCAGGAAATTGTAGCTTCCTTGGTTTGTGGCCCTAAAAAAAAGTGTGATCGGGGAGTTGTAGCTTCCTTAGGAGTGACCTTAAAACTGTTATCAAGGAGTTGTAGCTTCCTTGGGTTGTAGCCCTAAAACAAAGTTGTGAATGTTGTTCATATTGTGAGGTTGGATTATAACAACTCCTAGCAACTTTTCTCACCATGGTTTTTCCCTTGTGATGTTTTCCATGTATATCTAGTGTTGTGATGTGTTGTACATTATCTTTTTCTTTCATGTTCTTACTTATGCAGTAGAGTTTAAAGTATTTGTTTGTTTTGGAGGGTTTGAGATTTGATATAATACGGATTCACCCTCCCTCTCAATATTCCTATGTGTTCAAAAATTGGTATTAGAGCCTAGTTCCTTAGAAGAAGTGTAACAACTTAAGGAAGATCCAAGATGGCTCAAGAAGGGTCTCATAAGGAGCCTAAGTTTGATGGAAAATATTTTAACTTTTGGTGATTCAGGATGGAAACATATTTGACCTCATTAGGGTTTGGTGTTTGGAAATTTGTCAAGGATGGTTATGTTGTTCCTTCTACTCCTCCAACTAATCTAGTAGATATTAGGGCCTATGAGAACAATGAAAAGGATTAGAATGCTATCTTGAGTAGCTAGTAGATTTTGATCTTGTAAAATTAATGCACTACAAGTCAAAAAAGGAGGTATGGGAAAAGTTTAGTGGCATCTATGAAGGAGATATTAAAGAAAAACAAGCCAAGTTGTAGATCTACAAAGGAAATTTTGAGAACCTAAAAAATGTGAGAGGATGAAGATATTGCAGGATATCTACTCCAAGTAGATGAAGTTGTCAATACAATTAGAAGACTTAGTGAATATCTAGAAGAATCTGTGGTGGTTAAAAATGTACTGATATATCTTCATAAATCTTATAGTCCTAAAGTATCTTCTATTGAGGAAGCCAAAGATTTAGATAAAATTTCAATGGATCAACTATATGGTGCTCTTACTGCATTTGAAATGAGAGAATTTGACAAAGAATAACAAAAGAATGAAACAACTTTCAAAGCCAGTAAGAAGGAGACCTATGAAACATCTAATCAAAGTAGTGACACTGATGAAGAAGAAGCAAAATTTGTAAGGAAGTTGAAGAGGGGTACCGAAAAGTACAAAGGTAAGATACCTTTCAATTTTTTTAAGTATTGAGAGGTTGGAAATTTTGTTTCTAAATGTCCCTTAAAATACTTTGAAAATAGAAACAAAGATTCAAGAAGAAATAAGTTCAAAAGGAGTCTTTACTCTAAGGAAAATCCATGCTCTTCAAAGGATGATGAATCTACTAGTCCTGATAATGAGGATGAAATCCTATTTTTTGCTACTAAGAAGACTTAAGATTGAAGTGTTGTATGTACTAATTTTCATGCAAAAGATGAGGTAAACTTCTAGGTGATTGATAGTGGTCGTTCCAACCACATGAAAAGGGATAGAAGCAAGTGTATTAAGCTTGTAAAGTGGAATGGAGATATAGTCAAGTTTGGAGATGATACTTCATTACAAATCTATGGAAAAGGTAAAATAAGTATTAATAGAAAGCACACATGACAGAAGATGTTCTTTATGTTAAAGGTCTTAGACACAATCTTCTTAGTGTGATTTAGATGTGTAGAAATGGATACTATCTCATATTCAATGAAAGAGGATGTGAAATCAGAAAATGAATGTTTGGAAAATTGGTTGCAAAAGGATATAGAGCTAATGGTGACATATACAGTCTAAGGGATTTCAATGGTATAAATTGTCTTCTAGAAATGAAAAAAAGTGAATGTTGCCTTTGGCATAGGAGAATGGGACACATCAATTTTGACAATCTTGTGACTATCAATTCATTACATGCAATAAGAGATATTCCCAAGATAATCAAGCCTTTAAGCCTTATGTGAAAGGGATGTCAATTTGGAAAGAAAACAAGGAATAAGTTTCAATTCCAAAGAGTATTCTTCCTCTATACCATTGGATTTGATTCATACTAATTTGTGTGGATCTACCAGAATAAAAAATTTGAAAGGAGAAAGGTATTTCATGATTTTTATTGATGATTTCTCTAGGATGACATGGGTTACTTTCTGTTGGATGTTGTGGATATGGTTGCTGATATGTGGTTGTCATTGATGTCAACACTATTAGCATTTGGTGTACTAGAGGTTGTATATGTCAAGGATATTGAGAAAATTATAAAAGGAAGTGTTCTAAGTTCCTTGTGGAACTGTGCAGGTCATGAAGGTGATTTGTTCTATACATTGAATATTAGTTGGTGTGGATTAAAGGGTTTATTGCTTAATGTTTCTAGATCATCTACCAGAAGTTTCAGAGGTTTGCGTGAAGTTTTGAGTATGTTGTGGTCTGATAATGTTTTTGTGGTCTCTGTTAGTGTTCCTGAATGAAGATTGTGTGATTATGTTAATCTCAATTGTTGTGGATGCTTCTCTGTTGTTTCTTGGTGTTCTTGGATGTCTCTAGATCATTCTCTATCTTTGTGGTACGTCCACATTACTCGGAGAGCTCGTGGTTGAAGATCTTTTTGTGCATGTTTGGTTTTTCATGTTCTTGGCTGACATGTTGGTGGTAGCATGTTGTGGATCTTCGTGGTGAAATTAATTAAAGTATTTTTGTGTTGGAGATATTAATTTGGGTCTCCACTATGTTGTGGCCGACCTTGGTGGAGTTGCATTGAAAATTTATTTGTAAATTTGGGCCGACATTGAAAATATATTTTATTTTCTTGGCCGACTAAGTTGTGATGAAATCCCATGTAGCGGATATATATGAGCGATTGGTTGAGAGAAGTTAGTGTTTGCATAGTGTGAATGTATGCTAGAGAAAGTGTAAATGTGCAAATAGTGTTTATATCATTCAATTACTGAGCAGAGAGTGCAGAAGATTGAGGAAAGTGTGAAGAAGGTTTTCTAAGCTTAATTGGAACTATAACCAAGCTTGTGTAGAAGCTATTCTTTCAGTTCATATTTTGTGGATCTAATCCATATTTATGTATTGTTGGATAGTGATTCCTCTTTTGTATTTGATCAGTGAGCTCTAGGCAGTGTGCCTGAATGCATGTGCATTCCCCTTATTATTTCTCTTTATACTTTTAACAGAGTATAATCTTGTGGACTAACATCCACCGTGGTTTTTCCCCTAACAACATTTCTACGTAAAAAATCTTGGTGTTATTTGTCTCTCTGATGTGTTAATTGCTTGTGGTTAATTTCTTATTCATCAAATCTGAGATTAAAGTTAAAATAAGTTAGAAAAGTTTGAGTTTTTGTGACAACTGATTTGTCCCCCCTCTTAGTTGTCTGTCCTCATTTTTCCAACACTTTCTTGAAAGATAAATCCGATGCTTTTAGTAGATTCAAGATTTTCAAATCAATGGTTGAGAATCAAGTGAATGCTAAAATAAAGTGCTTAAGGTCTGATAGAGGAGATGAGTTCACATCAAATGATTTAAATTTTTTTTTGTGAAGAACATGGAATAAGAAGGCATCTATTTGCTACTAGAACTCCTCAAAAGAATGGGGTAGTGGAAAGAAAGAATAGGATTGTTCAAGAGATGGCAAGGACCATGCTAATGGAAGAAAATCTGCCTAATGTTTATTGGAAAGAAGTTTATATTGTAGTCTACATTCTCAATAGAGGTTATAAGGCTTAACAACACTAAGACCCATATGAGTTATGTTATGCAAGACCATCAACTGTCAAGTATTTTAGAGTCTTTCGAAGTAAATGCTACATCATAAGAGATGAAGATACATTGGGGAAGTTCTATTCAAGAGTTGATGAAGGTATCTTTCTGGGATATTCATCTCATAGTAAAGCATATAGGTGCTACAATAAAAGAATGGGAAGAATAGTTGAAAGCACAAATGTAAAGATTGATGAAGATCTACATCAGAATATGTATGAAATTGAGGACTATGGATCTAATGCACCTCCCTACTTAGAAGATGATGAAGAAGAAGAAGTTGAAGAGAAAGAAGAAATAGTAGAAAATCATAGTAAGACTATTACCAAGTATGTTCAAAGGAATCATTCATAGGATTAGATCATTGGAGATAAGAATGAAGGAGTGTTGACTAGGAGAAGGCTTGCAAAGATAAATGAACAAGTAATGTTTTTTGTTATCAAATATAGAACCAAAAACTTTTGCTAATGATAACAAGGATGAAGGATGGATACAAGCATTGGAAGAAGAATTGAATCAAATTGAGAAGAATTAGACTTCAGAACTAATTCCAAGGCCTATAAACAAAAATGTGATAGGAAAAAATGGGTATTTTGGAATAAGTTGAATAAAAATGGAGTTGTAAGAAAAAAATAAAGACTGGTATGCAAGGGCTATTCACGGGTAGAAGGAATTGATTTTGAAGAGACTTTTGCTCTGGTAGCAAGAATGGAAGAAATCAAAATGTTTCTTTATTTTTCAGCCCATAAGGACTTCAAGGTATATTAGATGGATGTCAAATCAACCTTCCTGAATCAAGATTTGGAAGAAGTCTACATAGAGCAACCTGATGGATTTTTATTATCAGAAGAACCAAATATGGTTTGCTGACACAAAAATGAATTGTATGGTCTCAAAAAGGCTCCTAGGGCTTGGTATTCAAGGTTGGACAAGTACTTGATTCAACAAGGTTTCAAGAAAGGTATTGCAGATAGTAATCTTTACATCAAGATTGAGGATGAAAGAATTTTGATATTTGTTGTATATGTTGATATATTTTTTGGTGGATGATGAGATGTACAAGAATTTTTCTAAAGAAATGCAGAAGGAATTTGAAATGTCTATGATAGGTGAGTTTTCCTGCTTTATTGGTCTTCAAATTTCTCAACTAGATGATGGTATCTTTATTTCTCAAGTCAAGTATGTCAAGGAGATGTTGATGAAGTTTGGTATGGAAGATTGCAAACCAATGAGTACTCTTATGGTAATTGGTTATCATTTGAGCAAATATTATGAGTCTCTCCTGGCTGATCAAACTCTATATAGATCTTTGATTGGAAGCTTGTTGTACTTAATTTCTTCACTTGACCTGATATTATGCATGCGGTATGTTTGATTACAAGATTTCAAGAGCTAATCCTAAAGATACTCATATGAAGATAGTCAAAAGAATCTTCAGATATTTGAAGAGAACTCTGAATTATGGATTATGGTATCCAAAAGGTAATGACTTTGATCTAAGTGCATACACTGATGTTGATTGGGCTGGTTGTGTTGATGATAAAAGGAGTACTAGTGGTGGTACTTTCTTTCTAGGAAATAGGTTGGTTTCATGGCATAATAAGAAGCAAGATTTAGTATCTTTGTTAATAGTAGAAGCAAAGTATATTGTTGTAGCATCATGTTGTACTCAGGTGTTTTGGATGAAGCAAA
Source organism: Sequoia sempervirens (assembly GCA_007258455.2). Taxonomy (NCBI): domain Eukaryota; kingdom Viridiplantae; phylum Streptophyta; class Pinopsida; order Cupressales; family Cupressaceae; genus Sequoia; species Sequoia sempervirens. Next base: position 25,106 of record VDFB02351599.1, read on the forward strand.
CATTGAAGGATATCAAGATAAAGTATGATGAACACATTCCTACTCTATGTGATAATACAAGTGCTAGCAATACTTCCAATAATCCAGTGATGCATTCTAGAACCAAGAACATATCAATCAGGTATCACTTCCTAAGAGAAAAGGCTGCAAATAAAGAAGTGAAGTTGGAGTATGTATCTACAAAAGATTATATTGTAGAAATTTTCATAAAGGCACTTGCAAATGATTAATTTGAATATCTCAGACATAGGTTAGGGGTAATTTCCCTTCCTTACTAGATGCATAATCAATGCATCTGTCCAAGGGGAGTAATTCAATTCATAACTTTATTCTTGGACTAATGAGGGATACCTCTCAAGGGGAGCAGGTAGTGGTTGTTTCTTCAAGGAGGAGTCCTTTTTCCTTTTTTCCTTGATGTCAAATGGGGAGAGATTGTGCACCAAAGTGGTGTGAGAATTTTTTTATCATCAATGACAAAGTGGGAGATCATTACAGTTTAGTTGTCATTGATGTCAAAATTTCATTGGAGTATGTTGTAGTCTAGCTAGTTGGTTGCCAAAGTCTCTGAGAAATGCTTCACATTTCTTTATTGATGATGTTTTTCTCCCACTATTTGGAGGTTTCCTTCATGGTTTTTCAAGGCATGTGTGATCCAAGTTTCAAATCATTTAAGTTATGGCCAAAAAGGTTCTTTTGATAGTGATAGACTTAAGATTGTGTTGATTATGTAAGGATGTTCTCAGAGGTGTAAATATTGGCTCTATATTTCTCCTCATTTGTAGATATGATTGTGTGGATCCTAAGTTAAGTTTATGGAGATGTGAAGGTGTTATATCCCAAGTTTCATGTTAATAATCCTTCCATGGTGAAAGTTTGAAGTGATAGAGTACATGTTTGTGTTGTTCGATAATTGGATTTAATGGCTGTCTACTTACACCAATTGAAGGTTGCATTTTTCAGTTGTATGAGTTTTTGTGGACACTCTGCATGTCTCATAGTGTCTAAGGGTTCAAGTGCATGAAGGTCATTCTTGTTTCTTGTACCACACAGATGTTTCAAATCATTTTGTGAAGTTAAGCTCATGTTGAGGCCGACTAAGGCATATTGATTATGTGCACCATAATTTTATGTGTGTGTGGAGCTTGAGAAGTGTTTTAAGGTGTTTTATGGGTCATGTTGACTCATCTGGGAGAAGAACATATATATTTTTTATCATTCTTGTGTACCACTACTAGTGTGAAGGTCGACATGCTACAAGTTACACATTTTCTTGCTTATGGTCGACTTATTTTGAATTTGTGAAGCATGAAGATGATTCCTATTGAAGATCAAAGGTGTGAAGAAATTTTAGGACCATGTTAAGTTTTTGTTAGAATCTACAAGGCGTGTTCCTCTTCCTGGTGTTGTGTGTAGTCTTTTGGGTATTTCTCTCTACACATTTCATGATGATTGTTTTATCCTTGATTGATTTGGAGATGTAATATTTTTGTTGTTATAGGCTGACATGAGATGTAATCAATGTAATATCATGTATAAATTGTAAACCTAGCTGATCTAGGGTGACGAATATAGATGTGTGTGATGCATTATGACAATTGTTTAATTGATTGAAAGAGAAAGAGTAGAAGTAGTAGATCATGTCCAATTTCATCTTTATCATATCTTTGTAATAGAATGGAAGTGAAGAAGTGTGCCTAATTGTTTGTTGGAGGCAATGAGCCAAAGGAAAGACTTATTGATTGCTGAAAGCAGTGAGCTAGTAAGCAATCCAGAAGATATTTGAAGAAGTGATAGAGAAAAATTGTAATCATCAAAAGGAGTGAGCTTAATGATCAATTTCGAATAGTGGAAGGACTATCATTCTATAATCTTTCCTAAGTGCTTGATCAATTTAGGGAGTTGTAGCTTCCTTGGATTGTAACCCTAAAAGAAAGTGTAATTAGGAAGTTGTAGCTTCCTTGGGAGTGACCCTAAAACTATTATCAAGGAATTGTAGATTCCTTGGGTTGTAGCCCTGAAACAAAGTTGTAAATGTTGTTCATATTGTGAGTTTGTATTAGGGCAGTAGCTCCTAGTGTATTTTCTCACCATGGTTTTTCCCCTATGGGGTTTTCCACGTATATTTTTTGTTGTGTTGTATTGTGCATTTTCTTTTTCTTTCATGTTCTTTCTTATGCAATAGATTTTAAAGTATCTATTTATTCCAAAGGATTTGAGATTTGATAGAATACTAATTCACCCCCCTAAATATTTTGGTGTGTGCAACAGAAATATGGTTGCACTTAAGATTGTACCACCATGAATGGAAATGAGCATACATATGGAGCTATGAATGTCACATAGTAAGGAACAACACAATAGAAGGGCGATCATTTGTTTATAATTATTAGATGCATCAACACATGGAAGAGCACCATGATCACTAAGTTGTATCTTATTACTCAAGGCCTGACATTCATTTGTAGAATGGACATGCAATTGATGATATGCACAAAAAGAGTTATTGCTATAAAATTTCTTCCATGTTGGAGGAGGAAGAGTAATCAAGCAAGCTTTGATAAGCCTCGACAAAATATGCTCAAGTGCTTTGATAAAGGTGGAGGAGAAAAGAATTTCTCTTGTCAACTAGAAAAGCTCACTCACTTACTACATGATGTTTTAAATACAATATATGATGGCATATGAGATGAAGATGGAGAAGAAGGTTGGAAACTTAAACCTCTTTTTAAAAGATACAACATAGACTTTGCATGATCCTTAACTCCCTATTCCGTGTTTTCATTATATCCATTTTTAGAAAGAATTTTATATCCAAGTCCATAACACTTATCCAACTCAGATGTAGAAGTCTTGTCTAAATGTTTATGAGAAGAATTGATTCTTTCACATGAATGTAAATAATTTTTGATTGTTTTAAAGTTAGGCATCACTTGCACATGAGCGATGAAAGCTAAAGAGCTCCCATCACCATCATGGGATGATGTTTTGGATTTGTTGATGTATAAAAAGATTGAGTGAATGAAATGTATGACTCCTATAGAGGAGGGTGTAAAATCCCAATCATCACCAAGACATGTGTTTGAAGATGAAGCAATATTGTGATCCTTATTTGTATTATATTTTGATGATGCTACAACATTTGAATTTGCAAGCTTTGATGGTGAGATTTTAGACCCCCCCTTGAAATGAGGTGTAAAATTTAATGACCCCCCAATCATCACCTAGGATTGCATTCATAGTATCATTATCCTTGGAAGGTAATGGCTGAACTTTTGAAGATGGAATCAAAGTATTAAGAGAGTTGGAAGTGTTATGTTTGACTTAGACTTGTGAATTACAACTTTTTGTATCCGCTTTAACTGTATATATCTTATTATATTCATATTTCATCTCATAGTGAAGAGTAGATGGGAATCCTTTCATGGCATGAATGTATGGTCTACCTAGGAGAAGAATATATGAAATAGGTCCTGGCATGATATGGATAGGGGTAGCAAAAATCATGGGCCTTGCTTTAAAGGGTAGTGTGATTGTCCCTCATGGTTGCTTACTAAAATTATCAAAGCCACAAATACAAAGATCATTAAGTTCTATAAGATTCTTATCCACACCAATTTTATCTAGTAGATCAATGCTACAAACATTAAAACCTAGTCCATTATCAATGAGAGTATGCCTAATCCTAGTTTTATTAATATAAACCATTATTATTAGAGCCTTATGTTTATTTTGGATCTTAAGCAAAGGTAATTCATGTTGAGGGAAGGTAATATCCAACTTTGTTGCTTGCATACAGTCAAAGAAGGTTGCTACATCATTTGGTTTGAAAAAAGGTGAGATATCAATATTTTGCAAGGCCTCTTGGAGCATCCCATGGTATGTAGATGATGTTTGAATTTTCCCAAAGGGAAATTTTAGTTGAAGTATTACAAAGTTTCCCAAAAAGATCATATTATTTACCACTACACTAAGGAAGACTAGGTGGGGGAGGAAGATATGGTTGGGGTAATTTAATAGATGTTGTAATCAAGGATAAAATCAGGATAAACATAAACCCTACGACCCTAATCAAGAAATAAAGAACAAAGAAATCATAAAAACATGAAATAATGCAACACTGTTACCAAAGTCTCCATGCCTCCCTTGATAAACCTCTATTTCCCTTCTCCATTTTGCTAGAATGTGATTGATGCCCTCAAATTATAAGTATGCAACAATAGCCTAGTGTCTATGACAACAAAATATCAAAGAATTATTGTCTCTTAAGAATAAATTTTGGAGTTCATAAGATGATGAAATGAAATGATAGGTGTCTTTTATAGAAAGGACAAATTTGAATGAATGGTCAAGATTAGAATGAATTAATTCCAATCAAGGGTTGATATTAAACAAGGCAAAAGGGGATAAGAATAAGACTAATGAAAGAACTAAATAATTCTAAAAAAGTCATTTAGTTTGAGAAGAAAAGTGGAGAGTTAAATAATGGAAACACTATTTAAATTTTAGAAGGACAAGTCTTTTTGATTAAATGACAATTTTAATTCAAAAAGTGGGAGAAAGGGATAAATTAGAAAGTCATTAAATAAATAAAATTTATTTAATTTATGGAAGAAGAGGATAATGAATAATTAAATAATTGAAATAATTATTTAATTATAGTAGAAAGTGACAACAATTAAATAAATAGAAATTTATTTAATTAAGAAGAAAAGAAGTCATTAGTGACATAATTAAATAAATAAAATTTAATTAATTAATCAAAAGAGGAAATAGAAAAATAAAATGAATTAATTAAATAATTCAAATTATTTAATTATAGAAGACTTTATGACATTAGACAATAATTAAATAATTAAAATTATTTAATTATCAAGAATGAAAGGGGATTTAATAAAGTTGCAGGACTAGGGAAATTTATAGTGTCTACATTTTTCCCATCTTTGATACAATGCAATTTATCACGTTGTGTCAAAGAAATTTAGTTCAAAAATATGCCCCAATGTAAATAGGATGGACCCATGCCCCCTCGGAATTTTTTTATAAATTTTGAAAGAGTTTCAAAAAAATTGAAAATTTATTCTGATAAGAAAATCTGATAGTGGATGAATGCAAGGATTGATGAAGAGAAATGTTAGCATGGCGTTAGTGGAGACAAAGAAAGATTGATATTTTGCTATGCTATGCTTTGTATTTAATCATCATTGGGTAGTAAAATGCAACAAAGGACAACAAACACCATGGTATGATATAGACCAAGGTGTGCAAGGTCATCCCCTTGCAAAATAGACAGTCACAAACAAGGAATGTCCTGACTCATACTAAGGGAAAATTCCCCCCAGTCTTTTTACCAAGACAAACTGAAAACAGTGGTCAAAGAAAAGAGTCATGAGACATCATCACTCCTCTAAATCCTTCATGGGACATCCTCAAGGAAGCTAGTAACATGACTCACAAAAAATAACAAAAAGATAAGACAAAATAGCCCAAAAAGTCAATATACATTCAAAGTGTTTGCCAATAATTCTTTGTTGATGTTTAAATTGACTAGGTGATTTACAAGTTGATTGTTTGACAAGGCCTAGTTTCAGGAGAGAAAACATGTTGTATAAGACGTCAAGTTTGGTTTTGATCATTTGACCACCTATATAAGGCGAGTGACAAAGTTTGATGAATGACAATTTCTGGTTTTAGGAAGGACACATCCTGTATAAGACATAGTTTTGATTGTCTTGATGTTGGTTTGATGTTTGATTGATTTGACAATTGACGGAGTTGACTTGAAGATTTGTTGACTCGTTTGTCTTGTTGGTTTGTGACTCGTGTGATGTTTTGACGACTATTTGTGTCCTAGTTGATAATGTCTAATTTATTGTGACTGGCCTAACAAACCCTAAAGGATCGACCTAGGGGACCTCGAGGGCTCATTGATAGATGGCCTTTCCTACGTAACAATGTGCAGAGACCTCGTAGTTTGACATGACTTGACTTCATTTTATTGACAAAGGACTGAATCGTGATTTGAATTTTATTTGTCAAAACCTAAAGGGACCTAATGCCTCGGGGGTGCATTGACAGAAGGCCTTGCCTACATTAGGTCGCAGAGGCAATGTAGTTCAACTAGAATCAGACTGAAATTATATGACAGACTTTTTTTGGGGGATTTTCAAAGGTTATTTGGATGTTTTTGTGTTTTTTTACATGTTTTGATTTTTTTTGGATTTTTGAGGTTTTATGATTTTTTGTCTTTTTGGCGTTTTATGATTTTTTTCTTCTTTTTGTCGTATTATGATTTTTTGTCTTTTTATGAGATATAATGACCTCCAATGTTAAGTGTAGAATCCAATGAAGACATGTTTCAAGGACATACCCCTAGTCAGGTATAAGACCAATTATTAGGAATGGTATCGACTACGAGAAGGATGACAAAGCTTTATAATGGATGGAATGGGGAAGTGTGGATATGAATTTATTATGGATGGTAATTATTATGACCAATGTATGTGAAAGATTCCTACAAGCATGTGAGCAAGAATGCACAACAATCCAAGGACAAACATGATCTTTCCCTAGTCAAGCTGAAAACCAATTGGTAGGTGATGATGATGACGATGACATTGTTTGACGTGGGAAGGACACATCCCGAAACAATGTGAGGACTGGGAAAGAAATATCCCATTAATGACAATGTGACTAAAAGAACAATGTCTATAGCAAGGCTAGGAACAAAGCCAAGGAATGTTTTGGATGATGTACTAGGTTGCATAGCAATATTGTATGGATTAGGCTTGTTGCATTTGGAATGACTTATTTTTTAGGATTGAATGGGATGATGGAAGGATGTTGGATAAGCGGATTAGACTCCTTAAACCAATGACAAGGGAAAGACAAGTCCAACAATAGGTATGGAAGGATAATGGATTGATTTTGGTAAAAGATAGGAGACATGAGGATTATTGGATGGTAGAATTAGCATTTGATCACCAAGGACTATGTCGCATAGGAATAATTTTTTTCTCAAAGGTATGGGTTTAGATAATGCTATGAAGGCTATGAAATGATATTTCATGAATATTTTATGACCAAAGGATAGACATGTCAAGATTTTTCCCAAAGCATGATTTATGTTTGTACCCCAATCCTTATCAAGGTCAAAGTAGGTGGGAAAATGGATGGGAATAATATGGATTAAATGGATAGATGGAATTGTCACGAGAAAGGCATGGGAGATGAGACAACTTGCCTCCAAGTGTAATGGTCCACATAGATAATTTCTCTTACACATGATGCATGTTTTCTAGGTTTTTATCATGGTACTTATCCAAAGCACCTTAAAAATGGTTTTCACTATTGGGAAAAAAATCTCTTTACTATTTATTTTAATTTTTTTAATACAGACTTGATGTTCTAGATGATCACTAATTGTTATGAATCCTTTGATGGTGTTGATGTAGATGTTATTGTCATGATATGCCAATAGTGACCTTTATGGAGTGGTTGTCTTGTTAGGATCATAGCACTTGCATACAACTGATCAATGTCATTGTGAATCTTTCTGATACTAGGTTCAGCTTTATCAAAATACACCCATCGTGATCGAGTTTCATGGGAGTCCTTATGATAAAGAGTTGCTTCCAAGATGCGATAGATTTGTGAAGTAGGGTTTTTGGAATGTAGACAAGATTTTGGATTATGATGGATGATGGTAGGTGTGGAAGGATTATTTAGACATTTGGATGTAACAATTTTTATTTTCCAAATGGGCATGGTGTATGACAGAGTTTGGAATTTTGATTGGGATAGTGTTTGGAACAACATTTTTATATGCCTTGCGTGATGACCATTTTGAAGGAGGTGGACATTTTTTATATGTGGGAGACCTCTTTTCTTATGGCTCCACCTTTTGATTGAATATGGGAATTGAACTCTTTTCTTTACTTGATCCATTTTTCTTTGGAATCCATTTTAACTTTATTTGTCCACTTGGATTTTTGTATTCAATGGCTTTGATATTTGATTTTGGACTTTAGGCTTGTAAGACTTTTGTTTTTGTTGGTTCCAATTGATGGGTTTACTAATGATGGAATGGTGGTTTATAGTATGGATGGAAGGAGTGTTGGCAGCAACCTTATGACAAGGACTATTCATGGCCCCCATTTTCATGTTTGTATTGGATAAAGTGTCACCTAATAGCATGGAGATATCACTAACATCATTTGATTTTTTGATTGAAGAATAGTCAAGACCTTGATGTCTAGGATTTTCATAAAACGGTATTGGTTCTCGAATGCCTTGCTCATGTAGGCTTGGTCCTCTTCCTTGATATTGCATGCTCAAACATATTCTCTTTGCGATGGGGTATTTTTTATTATGGAAGCAAGATGCGAACCCACCATTGTGTATGTGGAGACTATTACTTGGAATCTTCTCCTCTACGAGAAAGCCTGATTTAATAAAAGTGGATGATCCTAGTTGATAGGATATTTTTGCTTCATCATTTATCATGCTTGTTTCTTCTTAATCATTTTGAATGTCGATTTGATCCATGGTAGCTTTTCCATATTATTCTTTGACTTTATCCATAGTAGCTTGTTTATGTTCTTCTTGATCCATAGTAGCCTTTTTATGTTCTTTGACTTGATCCATGCCATTAGTTTGATTATCTATTTGTATATGTCCAAATGAGGCAAGTGTCTCATTTTGGGAAATGGAGATGCTTGAAGTTTGGATAGGGTTGAGTTCAAATGTTTGATTATGAATGGTGTAAGATGGAAAAAATCAATCTAGCCTAGATAATAGTAACAACCACAACACCTCTAAGCTAATAACCCAATCTAAACAAGAGAAAACAATCAATTGAAGAGAGTAAAACAAAAGAAAAAAAATAAAGCACTCCCCATTGTAGTTGAATCACTTCTCTTATCTCTCCTATTTCCTCTTTTGTAAATATGCCCTCAAATTTGTAGTAGAACTTGTGCAAATACTTGCAAATTGTAAGAAAGAAGTTGGAGATAAGTGGTTGTTAAGGAAAAAATGGAGAAAGGATTCTATTATAGACAACCATTCGAATGGATGGACGAGATCGCTCATCTAGAAAGATTCCAAGATCGACGGATGACGATTCATGAGATGGAGGTTACAAAATGGATGGTTGAGATTAGAAAGATCCCATAGGCAATCAACAGTCGAGATTTGAAAATAAGATAGTGGAGGCATAATGGTCAAATTAAATATTAGAAATCATTAATTCATGAAGAAGGAATCTCTAGACAAGTGGAGGCACAAATAACTTTTCCAAATTATTTATTTTGAGAAAAAAGGCAAGTGGAAGGAAATGGTTATTTAATTAAAATTATTTATGAAATCAATTTTAATTAGATAGGGAAATGGATATGAGACATAAATAATTAATTTAAGTTAATTATTTAATGGAGGAAATGAATGTCATGATATAATTAAATAATTTTGACAATTATTTAATTATGGAGGAATGGGAAAGGGAAATGAATAGACAAACAAGTGCCACGTGCTGGCTAGTACTTGCCTTTATAGTTTTTTAATTATAGTATTTTAGATTTAATAAAAATAAATGCAAGTTTTGTTAATGTGAATAAAATTAAATGTTAATTTTGTTAATTATAGTACTAACATAATCATTTTAAAATATTACATTAATGTTATTTTTTATTAAAATTATGTAAATAATATATTAATTATTATAATTTAATTTGTAATTTAATGCATGCTTATATTCTAATTTAATGAAATAAAAGATAGTTACATGCATTTATATGAATATTAATAATTACTAATGTAATTTTTATTATATTATATAAAAATCGGTTATCTTATATAAAAATAATTATATATTAAGATTTTAAATATAATAAAGATATTATAAATATGAAACAAAATAAATAAATAAATCAAATGATAGTATAATATAATTAGAAAAAAAAAATGATAATTATATAAATATAAAATTTATCTAATAATTATGTTACAATAATAATATGTATAATATAATATAAATTTATTATATTGTATTAAATAATATTGATTGATTATATAATATAAATTAAAAAATATATTTTTTGTAAAATCTATATTAAATAAAATGAAATGATTATATAATATAATTATAAGAAATAATTATGGGGAAATTATTTCATTACATACCATGAATGTGATTAGATTTGTGTACTATGTCAATGGGCTTTGAGCTTCTTAGTCGCACGTTAAGTTTGACCTAATATTGTTATTTTATAATGGGCTTTGAGTTTACCATATCAACCAAAAAAAAAAGCTTTAAAGTAAACAAGTCGGCTAATTGTTTTAAAATTATATATTTGTCTAATAAAATGTGAATATTTAATAAGGACCGAGGTATTACAATTTTGTGGACATTAAAAATTTTCTTAAAAATAGGCAAAATAATAGGTCAATCAAAATAATTTCAATATTAGGCAAGATAATAAGTTTTCTAAAAACACAATATTATAAAAAATAGGCAAGATAATAGTTCAGTTTTCTAAAAAATAGACAAAATAATAGTTCAATATTATAAAAAATAGGCAAGATAATAGTTTAGTTTTCTAAAAAATAGGCAAAATAATAGTTCATTTTCACTTTTCCTAAAAATCCGTCAATAACACACAAAACATTTTAGCCAATCACAATCACAATAAATTGATTTTTTTTTTTTTTTAAATTATTGTTTTTGATTGGTTGAAAGGTAACTTATTAATAACTAGTTAATTAAGAAAAAACAAAACTCATTGCAATAATATTGTCTAACGCAAGTACTAATAATAATGATTAATATTATTTGACTATAGGTGAATGATAAAAGGTGAATAATTAAATAAATAATTATTTATTTATTTATTGAAAAAAAAGGGGGTGTTAGTGACACAATTAATTTTATTTAATTGATCATAGTAGAAATAAAGATTAAGAGGTGAATTAATTAAATAATTAAAAATTATTTAATTAATAAAGGAATGTGATCAAGAATAATTAAATAATTAAAAATTATTTAATTATGCGGACATGAGGACCAAGAAAAATGATGCTCGCAGACTAGGACATTTTTCAGTGTCTACATTTTTCCCCTCTTTCACATAATGTAGTTCATCGTGTTGTTTCAAAGAAATTTAATTTTGAAAAATGTCTCAGCATAAAGAGAATGAGGAAAGATGACCAGAAGGGTTGTGGTATGCCTCAAGAGGACAAGCGAGTTCAAAGAACAAAAATATGCTCTCAAAATGGATGATAAGACTAGAGGATGAAGGATAGAAGAAATGTTAGCTTGGAGAAGATGGATGTTAGCGTGGAAAAGATGGATGTTAGCATGGAGAATGGAAAAAAAAAAAGATGAGACATCAGATGAGAAATGATAAAAGACAGATTTTCATTTTTTTTATATGTATCATCATCAAGCGAAAAAATTGTCTCAAATGGATCACAAACACCATGGTATGATATAGACCAAGGTGTGCAAGGTTACCATTTGTGACAGACAAGCAATCAAAATATAATGCCAACAGACAAGGAATGGAATGCCCCAGCTCATACTAAGGACCCAATTATCCCAATCTTTTTGCCAAGACAAACCACAGGCAACAAGCAAAGAAAAGAGGTCATGATCCATCATCCTCCCTCTAAATCCTTTTGGAAATCCTCAAGGTAACTAGTAACATGACCAAGAACCAATCGAAAGATAGATAAATCTAGACCAACAAAGTGTTTACCAGAGAGACTATGTTTGCCAATAATATTGATATGATTGATTAGGTTGACCAAGATGACCAAATTTGATGGATTGGTTGACAAGGATTGATTAATAAGTTGAAAAAGGTTGACCAGTTGACTTGATTAATTGTGCCTAGTTTTAGGAAGGACACATCCTGATTAAGGCAAGATTAATTGACCAAGATGACAAGATTGATTGATTTGATAAAGTGTGATTAGTATGACTGGTCGATGTGACGATGCCTAGTTTCAGGAAAGACATATCCTATTTGAGGAAATAAACACATATAATAAAGTTCACCAAGTGACCATTGTTGATAAAGCACCTAATTTCAAGAAAGACATATCCTGCTTAAGGTAAATGACCAAATTGACCAAAGGCAGTCTAATCTCAGGAAGGACGCACCCTGATAAAAGACAATAGATAGGTCCGAATGAAAAAAATGACATAATGCCCCATTCCAATACAAGATCAATGACCAGATCAGTTGATTGGAAATAAGATGATTGACTGATTGAAGATGAAAGATTTTGTTGGTTATGTTTGCCTGTTAATTCATGATTTGGTTTAAATGATGATTGTTTGCAAACCAAGAACAAGACCAAACTTGAAAAACACTAAAGGACTGACCTAGGTGGCCTTGGGGGATCATCGATTGATGGGCCTTTCCCACGTTATGAACGTAAAGACCTCATAGTTCGACATGACTTGACTTTATTTTATTTGACAAAAGACTGAGTCATGATTTTATTTGGACAACCTAAAAGGACTGGCCTAATATCTCGGGGGTTCATTTAAGATGAGCCTTTCCTACATAGAAAATACGCAAAGACAACGTAGTTCGACCCTACTAACACAAACTAGCTCACACTCAGACTTAGACCCTATTTTTGGAGTTTTGGTGTTTTCTGATGTTTTTGGATTTTGATGTTTTATGATTTTTTTGGATTTTTTATGTTTTATGATTTTTTTGGATTTTGATGTTTTATGATTTTTTTGGATTTTTAATGTTTTAAAAGGCTAATACCATGTGTTATTTCCCATGAAGACGCAAGTCAAGGAATTTCCCCCAATCGGGTATAGGACCAACTTATTATGCACAAGGGGATCAATGGATGCAAATGATGATCATGAAAGCGAAGGACGCTAAATTTTAATGGTTCCTAGGCCATAGGAAGGATGACAAGGCTTTATTATGGACGGGTGCAAGTGGATGACCAGGTGGAGTGATAGTAAACGGAGGAGCATAGACTAACTGTGCATGGCGCCTGTTTTCCAAGTTTTCACCATGGTACTTTTCCAAAGCGCCACCAAAGTGGTTTTTACTTTTGGATGAATTATTTCTCTTTACTATTTTTTTTATTTTTTCCTTTTTTTAAAATTTTTTTTGCTATCACCAAGACACCTATTTGCCAAGTTTTCATCAAGGTGACTATTTTTTTTTTTTAAATATTTTTTGTTTTTTTAACTTTTTAAAAGGATACTCTAAGAATCAAGTGTAGTACTTACGAAGGTGCATGTTGTTGATGGGATCGTATAATAGTTCTCCTTCAGGAGTATAAATTTGATAAGCACCAAATCCATATGATATTGTGACAATATAAGGTCCCAACCAATTAGGTTCAAACTTTTCGGGCTTCTCTCGTTCTGCTTGATTCTTCGAATTTTCTTTCAAGACTAAGTCACCAATGCTAAAGCTTCTAGGTCGGACCTTCTTATTGTAGTTGCATCAAATTCAATTCTGATATGCTTGCAAATGTGTCAAAGCATTTTGTCTCTTTTCATCCAATAACTCTAGCTCATGTATTGGGATACACAATATTCTTCTTGATCAATCAATCCTTGCATAGAGACTCGTAGGGATGGTAACTCGGCCTCTATAGGAAGTATGGTGTGGATCCTATAGAGTCAACACTAGTACGGTAGGCCCATAAAGAAAGATTGAGTTGGAAGTGCCAGTCACAGCCAGGGTCATTGACAATCTTCTTTAAGATTTTAAGGATGGTCTTATTAGATGCCTCAGCTTGGCCATTACCCTAGGGATAATAGAGATAGCAAAATGGTGTTGGATATGGAATTTTTCACAAAGTTCATGGACATCCTATTCTTGAAGGAAACCATTGTCTATAATGATGGACTATGGGATACCATAGCTGCATATATAATGTAATTCAGGATGAACTTGACTATCTGCTTTCTAGTAATGTAGGTCATCGAGATGGCTTCAATTCATTTTGTAAAGTATTCAATAGTGACAAGGATAAACTTATTTCCATTTGCAGAGGTGGGATGGATCTTTCCTATGAGGTCGAGTCCCCACTGAGAGAATGGCCATGGTGACGTAAGCGATTGTAGTTCCTGAATTGGCACATGTATAAGATCTCCATGAATCTGACATTGGTGACATTTCTTCATGATTGATTAGGATCTAGACTAATTGCATTTGAATGTTTAATGTTTACAAATCATGAAATCCAAATTAACACATTAACATGTGGATTAAGCGGAAATATAATTCATGCATACATTTTTGAAATTATGCATTAAAAACTAAAGGTGAAAAGAACGAAATTGAGAAGGAAGAAGAGAGAGAGAGAGTGCAAACGATCTGATAACGGAGTTCGCCACAAACATGACTACGTCTCTGGGTCCGCTCCAATAGAGTGAGACCGATCCGATTAATCTCCAAAAATAGAATTACAATTGCACCAAGATCATTTCCTTCCAGCACTTTGGCAGCATAACAAAACTCCGATGTACAGAAATGATCAAAAATATCCTTAGAAAAATCTCCCTATTTCTCACAGCTTCACCACCTAGACTTGAAAAATCTCCGTAATCCCCCTAAGCCTCTAAACCCCTCCTTTTATACAAAAATTTTGCTCAATTTGGCTGATAACCAAATGATTTACAAATATCACCTTATCTCCCAATTTTACATAAAATCTCCACTAATTTCCCTTATTTACATTTTAGGATTTATTGATAATCCTAATTAATCTTTTAAAATTATTTAGGCCCTTCATTTTATCTTTCTCGGGCTTTTGTTGTTTGGAGGTTTTTTCGTTCATCCTTAAAAGGATTATTGTTTATTGAATTTTGGAGGGAGTTGTTTTAATTTTAAGGCATTCGGTTTTGAAATATTTGACAAAAGAAACTGATGCCAAACATATCTTAAAGCCATTCGATGGCCTATTGGTGGCCTACTATTTTAGTAACCGGCCGGTTCGAGGTTCCAAACTCGTCGGCCACCTTTTTTTAGAGGGGTTGCCGCTATTTTCGTCAACAAAAGCAACTGCCCACTTTAGATAGTCAAAGGCAGGCGCGTGGTGTAGTGGATGGCTGGTTTTCTTGCTAATGAAGGGATGAGAGTTCAAATCCCATAAATAACCTTTTGACGAAAAATGACTTCACACCCACTGGAGGAGATAGAGAGGCCACATGGCATGCCAAAGAGGTACCACATGGAAAAACCTAATTCGCTGAAGATGATGATGTGTAATCCAACTAGTGACGAGGCTGCTGACGTGTCTAATGATGGGACTGTTGACTGTACGCTGACAAAGGTTGATGTGTCTGCTAACTGCTGATGACGTGGCATACGGATGCCACATGTCTGCCTCTGATTGGTTCTATACAATGCCACATGTCAGATTCCCAGTGGTCCACCTCACTATCTGTGCAGTATGGAATGCTGACGTCAGCATTCCGTACGGTCAAACTCAACCTTCTTAGCACAATCTTTGACTGACGATATCTTGCGCCTACGATGTCAGATTTCGACGAAACGTGTTGCATTAGAAAGCTAGCGATGAGCTCTTCACGATTAGGATAACTTTTGATGACATCATTTTTTTCACTTCCTGGATGCCCCCTAATCCCAGTTTGACCTGAAGTTTGACTGGCCATAACTTGTGCAAATGGACTCCTTTTCGCTCTGTTCAAGTTGCATTGGAATCAAGACGTTGAGCTCTTTCTAATGGTGCAGATTCTGGAGAGAATGAATAAACTTCAATTTTCACTAAAAATATCCACCGAATCACTTCACAAAGTGATAAACATCATGTTCCATTTTAGACCAATAATATCCCATCCTCATGAGCTTTTTACCTAGTATTGGACCAATAGAGTGAGCTCCACATATACTGTGATGTACTTCTTGTAAATTTGGTTGTGCTTCAATTGAGTTGATACATCATAGGATGGTACTATCTAGGTTGTGGAGGTAAAGGGTATCTCTAATGATGGCATATTTGGATGCTTGTTGGATAAAGGTTTTACATTAGTTGGGGGTAAGTCTGGATGGATAATCTGGTCATGCAAGTAACTGTAAATGTCTTTGTACCAAGGAGATTCAATACCAACAAGTTCACACACAAGTTCAGTTTCAGGGACATCGAATGTAGGGACCAATAGTTGTTCCACCAAGAACTCATAATGTGATGCATTATTAGGAATATCCAAGAGAGATCCAATTGTATCCATTGTGTCAGTTGCTTTGTTTTGGATTCTTGGTATTTGTTCAAATGTAATGTTATCAAAGTATAATAAAAAACTATCCACCATGCGCTTGTAGGGCATCAGTTTCTTGTCCTTAGTGCCATAATCATCATTAACTTGCTTGATCACTAATTGAGAGTCACCATAGAATTGAAGATCCTTGATTTTCCATTTTATTACCATTTGTAGTCTTGTCAATAATGCTTCATACTCAACTATGTTATTAGTGCATGGAAAGGCTATTCGAAATTACTTGGGGAAGAAATCTCCTTGAGGTGTGATGAGAAAAATACCAGCTCCTAAACCATGACTTGTGTAGGATCCATTGAAGTACAATTTCCATGTTGTCAGTGTTTTGATGACAAAGGTTGATTAATCTGGGAAATCAGATATCAGAGGATGGTCTAATTTTACTGGTGCATCTACAAGTTGGTTAGCTATCACTTGTCCCTTTCTTTCTTTTCATTCAATGTACTCAATGTCATACTCACTTAGAATAATAACCCACTTAGCTAGCCTTCCTATCAGAATTGCTTTAATGAGGAGATATTTCAAAGGATCAATCTTGGCAATCAGTTTTTTCTTGTGATTCAACATGTAATGTCTCAATTTCTGGGTTGCAAATACAACTACTATACATGCTCGTTCAATAGGGCTATAGTTCAATTCATATCCGAAAAAGGTGCAATTGATATAATAAATTTCTCATTCCTTGCCATCATTGTCATTTTGTGCTAACAATGCCCCCAATGCAGATGTAGTCATTGTCACATACAATATCAAATGCTTTCCATCAATCAAAGGCATAAGAACTAGGGGATTCAATAAATAATTCTTGATTTGATCAAATGCTTCTTGACATTTCTCTATCTAATTAAAGGGAATTCCTTTCCTTAATAGATGTTGAAATGGATGGATCTTGTCTGCTAACTAAGTGATGAACCTATGGATTGATTGTAATCTTCCCTATAATGTTCTTAACTGACTGATGTTGGTTGGTGGTGGCATATCCAAGATAGCTTTTACTTTGGTGAGATCAACTTCTATCCCTCTGCAAGAGATAATATATCCTAAGAGTTTTCCTGATTGGACTCCAAAAACACATTTCTTTGGAATTAGCTTGAGCTTATACTTTTCAAGTCATGTGAAAATCTTATCCAAGACTACTAGGTGACCACTTCATTCTAGATATTTTGAGAGAAGGTCATCAACATAATCCTCCATAAAAACATGCATATAATCATGAAAAATAGTAGTCATGGCTCTTTGATATGTAGCTCTAACATTTTTTAGTCCAAATGGCATGACATTCCAACAAAAATTTCCCCAAGCGCATGTGAAAGTTGTCTTCAATTGATCTTCAGGAGAAATTCTTATCTAATTATAACCCGAGAATCCATCCATAAGTGATAGCATTTCATATCCTGCAGTAAGATCTACTATGATGTCGATGTTTGGTATAGGAAAATCATCTTTAGGACAAGCTTTGTTGAGATCTCTGAAATCTGTACATAGTTTGATTTAACCATTTGGTTTGGTGATAGGAATAAGGTTTGATATCCAATCTGCATAATCAATTGAGCATATGAATCCAACGTCTAAGAGTTTCTTCAGTTCCACCTTGACCAAGAGTGAAATTTGTGGATGCATTTTCCTTAACTTTTGTTTGTATGGTTTGGATTTTGGTAGCAACGGTAGGTAATGTAAACAAGTTTAGGATCCAATCCAGACATGCCAGCATATGACCATGCAAAATTAACTTGTCTTTCTAAAAAGAATGCTATAAACTCAGGCTTTTCCTTGATGGTCAAAGATGTTTCCAACTGTATGATTATGGAATTGTCTTGTGTACCAACGTTTACTTCTTTTGTTTCTTCTATTAGCAACAATGATCTCTCTCGATCTATAGGGATACAGTCCAATCCTCCATCCTCAGGTGACTCAAAGAGGTTTTCACCTTCGAATATATCCTTTATTTTTATTTTTTCATGGTCAGCAAGCGCCTTTCGGTTTTCACTTGAAGACCTATTATTTTTATTTGTCATTTTCACTTTTGCAACTAGAGGATAGGATGGCATCACCAAAGTATGTTGCATAATCGAGTTCTATAGAAAATCCAACCTTATGATCCCCACTTGGTATTCCTTCACTAATTCCATGAACTCAGCGATTGCTTCATCATTCTTGAATGTGTCAAAGCTTGGTCGTTCTTTCTGATCCCAATCTATGAGTTGCAGGTAGACAAGGGATAAGCTATCATCGGTATTGTCAAGGGTCATGGTGTAGGAAAATAGGGTAAAGATGGAGGTGGATTCATTGGGTTCTCAAGAGGCTGAATCAATGGTTTCCCAGAAGTTTTTGATCCACTCTTCTCTTTTCAAGGGGACCTTTGGACAGGGACTAGGAAAGGGACCAACTTTAAACATTTGGTTAAATCTTTCCTCAAAGGTAGGCTCACCAAGTTCTCTAAATATTTCCTCAAGGTAATGATTGCTAATGGATATATTGGATTCCAGATCACATTCACATTCATTAGAATCAAAGTCAGTATATGATTCCTCAGATGTCTCTCTTTTATTTGAAGCGTTAACAGTCTCACTTGAGGGTAACCCAATACCCCAAATAGTCACTCTTACTAATACAAACCCCAACCCTTGATTCTTTAGTAATTTAGGAGGTTGTAAGGGTTCTAGCATTCCTTGTTTATTTAATCCAAGACCATTGTATCCATCATATCCTTGTCGTTTCATTATTTGGAACCCTTTTGGATATTGTTCAACTAGGAATCGCTTAGTTTCAGTGTCCTCTTCTCTATACAACCATGTGAGAATGTGGTCATCTAAAGATTATTTGGCTAGTTCCCCCAATTTAGTGAAGGTGGTAGGGGGATTATGAATGATGACCTTAGGCTGCATAGGATACGGTTTTCCATAAGATTTTGACGATTTAGGTAATTTTCCAATGAAAAAGAGACTCTTCATATTGTATTCTTTGCATCCTTTGTCTTGAACCTAAATCTTTGGTGTGGAAGGTGTGGTGAATGGGATGGACGATTTGACAAGGGTGGATGGGTCAATGTAGTGAGATGGAATAGTGGATGAAGTGGAAGATGAAGCCTCTTGATTAATGGGAACCTGACATTCAACAATTCCTTTTAGGTTTGTGCAATACAGAAAAGGATCGGGGTTGCCTGGAATAGTAATTTCAGTGCCATTGTATGGTAATTTGACGCATTGATGGTAGGTGGATGGGACAGCCCTCATGGCATGAATCCATGGGTGGCCAAGGAGAAGATTGTAATGCAAATCCACATCCAAGACATGAAATATTGTGTTTTGTATTATTGGACCAACTCTTACAAGAAGCAAAATCATGCCTTTAGATGAACGCTCAACATCATCATAAGCTTTGATCACAATTTTCTTGGTTTGGTCTATACAGTTCTCAGAGTATCCCAATGCTTTCACCAATTTTAGTGAGAAAATATTCAGACCTACTCAACCATCTACTAGGATTCATCTGATCTTGTGTTTATTAATGCATACTTCAAGGTGTAAGGGGTTGTTATGATTAGATTTTGGTGTGGAAAAGTCTTGCTCAGAGAAGGTGACATGGTGTGACATAGCTAGGTATCCAACCATGGCTTGAAACTCATTGACATCTAGGTTAGCAAGTATGGATGCTTCTTGCAATGCTTTATCGAGGATAGCCCTATGTTTTGGTGATATTTGAGGGAGATCCAAGATAGAAATTTGTGTGGGGGTTTTTCCCAACTAATCCAAGAGATTGTACTGACCTTTTGGCTGTGAATTAGGAGGTCCTAGAATAGTTATCTAGGTTCAACAAGTGGTAATAGCACATTTTAAACTTGGCTGGTTTATAGTAATGGTGGCAATGTGATCATCAAAGGGTCTCACATTAAGGATGATAGTGTTGTAATCATGCTTGACGACGGCATAATTGGCATTATTGTTGTTCCCTAAACTGGAGGCTTTTCCTTTGTCATGGTCTTGCAAGGGAGTCTTGAATATGGTATGATCAACATTGGTTTTGCCTTGTGAATCTCCTACTGTTATGGTCCCATTTTATTGAGGTCTTGAATAATATTCTTGAGTGTCAAACACCTAGTTGTTTTGTGTCCTTTTCCACGGTGATATTCATAGTATTCGTCTTCTTTCCACCAATCAAGTTTGATCAATGAGGGCTCATAATTTTTGGTGTCTGGTAGTGTGATGAAATTAGACTAAAAAATTTGTGAGAACTAATTCAATGGGTTCACCCAATTGAGTGTATGTTTTTTTAGGGCAGGGAGGACCTCTTCATTGTTGATTATTTTGGACTACGTTTAGCATTTTGTTTTGACCTTGTGTTTGGGTGTTTGGTGCATTGGATGTATTTGATGAGGAAGGACCTTTAAGATGAATGGTTGGACCTTTGGTTATCAGTTTGGGATCAACAACTCCATCATTTGTAACATTTTTGTTTCGAGACCAGTATTTTCTTTTATCATTATTGGGTTTTAGATTTTCTTTGTTTACCTTGACTAGTCACCCTTCTCTAGAATTTTGTCAAAGGTTGTGCAACATTGGATTTGTAGACTATTCATCATTTCTTTGTCAAGCTTTTCAACAAACATGGTGACCAATTTTTTTTAGGAATGTGACAAGGGAACTTGCTAACCAAATCTCGTCATCTCTAGTAAAATGAGGTAAGTGATTCCCATTCTTCTTGTTTGGTTGTGCTTAATGTTGCAAGGGTGACACCATTTTTAATGTTGAAGGAAAAATGGTTAATGAATTTGTCAGCCAATTCACCCCATGTTCTAATCCCTGGAGAGAGATGTGCAAACCGATCTAAGGCTAGCCCTATGAGGCTTTGTGGGAATAGTCTCATCAAATAGGTAGGATCATATGATACTTCCATACATGACGTGTTGAATTCTCGAATGTGTTCTATTGGATCCCCTGTCCCCTTATACTTAGGCAAAGGTGGTGTTGTGAAATGAGGGGGAAAGGGTGGCATGTACATTTTCTATCAAATGGAAAGGGGCATAATTCCTCCATGGAATAGGTCTTCTTGTTAGTCCCCAATTGTATGTTTGTCATATGTTGTTGGAGGGCCTGTATTTGTTGCATCAATGTATCTGCAAGAGATGGTGTTGGATTGTTTTGGTTTGGTGTCATGATGTTAGTATTAAGGTCATATGTCGAATTTGAATTGGGATTGATGCTTTGTGGCATGGAACCATATTGATGTGTGTTGTTTTGGTTTGGGATGAAATTGGTATTTAGATTTTATCCAAAGGTCATGTTTGCATTTGGTATAGTGTTTTGGAATTGAGATGTAGACCCTTGATTTGTTCCTTGGATTTGAAATTTCGTCCTTGATTAGCATTTTGAAATGATGGGATGGATCCTTGATTGATGTTTTGAAATGAGGGTGTAGGCCCTTGATTAACATTTCGAAGTGATGGAATGAACCCTTGATTTTTATTTCGGAGTGATGGAATAGATCCTTGATTAATGTTTTGGAGTGATGGAATAGATCCTTGATTAGTGTTTTGGAGTGATGGAATAGATCCTTGATTAATGTTTTTGTTTGGAATCCTTCATGAGGAAATGTGAACCTTTCTAGATTTATTTGGTGGATGTTGACTTGATGAAGGTGTGCTTTGAAATTGGAATAAGGGACCTTGATTTGTGTTTTGAAATGTGGGTATAGAACCTTGATTTTCATTTTGGAATGAAGGTGTAGGACCTTATGTTATGGAACGTTGGTTTGTGTTTTGGAAAATCGGGTTTGTAAAGGTCTTACCCATTGAATTTGAGGAACTTCCAAATGTGAAACTTTGTCCTTGTGTAGTAGTATGGTTTACCTTGTTTCCAAATGTTGAGATGACTAGGATGTGTGTGGTAGTGGTGTTTTCCATGTGTGTAGTTGTCCCAAGTGGTATGTGATGCCAATCAGGGGAGGTCTTGAAACCACACAACACAATTTCCAATTCCAAAACAATAACTCTCAGTCCCAAATTCTCAAACTCTACTTAACTCACCAAACCCTCACTACTTGTAGCATAACAACCAACATGAAACCAAAACAACCACAGGTATATCTTTTAGAGAAGGCCCATTTAATTCAGGACCTACACCAATTCAAGGACCCATTATGGTGTTCAATAACATATCTACAAACCACTATGGGCTTCTTTGAAACAACTTCCTCAAAACAGGTTTCCTACGCCAACTAGACCCCAAATTAGGTCTATTTTACAAAGAGACTTGCCACAAAACTTCACACCAACTTCAAAAACCACTTGGGTAGAATTAAATAGGTATCCAAACCTAATATTCCTCAAAAAAAATTCAAAAACTCACCCTCCAAGGTGTCTAAACCCAAAACCCTCTTTTCTAGCACATAACCTAGGGTTTTATTGGAAATCACACTTCCATCCCTCACAAAACCTTTCCAATACCTCAATCAGGTCCAAATAGGCTTTCACATACTCAAGTTCAACATATATGGCTGCCCCAATGTAATTCACACTTTACCATACCAAAACCTCACCATTTCACTTGGAAAACTCAATTTCCACACCTAGGGCTTCATGCCCAACACTATTTTTGGCTTCCCCTGCAACCAATCAACATGAGCACACCTATTTCCTAATATATTAGACCCATTCCACAAGTTAAAGTAGCCACAGAGATTGGAATGAGTCAAGTTTTCATTTTTAAGACTTACAAAACCCTTAAAACAGGGTGTAAAAACCAGTCACCAAGAAATTGATCTAACTTTCACCCAAGACAATGTTAGTTACTCAAATCAAATGCAAATAGAATCTAACACACACCCCTAAATTAATTCAAGTATGATTTAGATCATCTTTCTAATTTACAAGCCGTACAATTCTAAAACAATAAGGAAAACTCAAAAAATCTAGAAAAAGGAGTAGTTATTTCAATTGATTTTTTTCTTCAAATCTTCAAAAAGTTATTGAGATCTATGATTTCCACATTTTTATGCCATTTCCCACCAAAAATAACTAACTCCACTTAACTAAACTTCCTTTTGAAGTTCATGACCATTGGTATCCCGCCAACTTACAATTTTGCAATTTTTAATTGACATCTTTTTGCAACGATGTGCAATTTTGCAATATTAGCAATATTGACCCCCTAAACACCTAACAAGACTCAACCTTGACTAAATTACAATATAAAATGGTATTGATGACCTTATTTAAATAAAAAATGACTCCACACCTAGAACCTACTCAATATCATCCTTGATTGACAAAAAATTTCCAATGGTGCCCCTACACCAATATGGTTGACATTTGTTGTGATGAGGGCATGTCAAATGCAAATGGATTTTGGGTATCTTCTTCTATAATCATTGAGACATAAAATCCTTGAGGGAGTTTGGAACCCTTTTTAGCTAGTGCATAGAAGAATCTGTTAGGGTCAGCACCAATGAGTTGATCAACCATGCTCAAAACTTTTGGGTCTTGGTAAGCTCTTTCAATTTCTTGAGTCAATTGCTTGTTGAATTCTTCTAGGCTTATGTTTTCTCATGTGTCAATTTGGTCTCTTTGTGGTGTGGAATGATTTGAATTTGTTCCAAGGGTAGTGTCATGAAAAGGGTCACTTGAAAAATCCATGTCCTTTCTTTTGGCTTGTGACCTTGTTTCAACCATGTGAGACTTTTGCAAGTTGGAGGATAATGCAAGGTGGTGATGAAACTAAGCAATGTTTTTGGATTTTCTTGAATATAAGGATGAAAGTATAATGAGACTAAGGGATGCAAAAGGAAAGGTTGATTAATTGATGATCGAGTAAAATGATATGGAGACTACATGATGTTAAGGCTTAAATGAAAATGCACTATGTTATTTGCGTTTTTGGGATAAAGGTGCAACGTGAAATTTGAGTTCAAGGTCAAAAATTGGCAAGATGATGATAAAATCCTATGATCAAAAGGATCTAATATGAATCTAAATGAGAACAAATAAATGCAAAGGAATCCTAAAATTTCAAACAAAGGATGGCAACCAATCTAATGTAAGCCCAAGGTAACAAACCCAAGTGTCATTGACCTTTGTGATAATCAAGGGGATAATTTTGACAAGGTTGATTCAAGGGTAAGGCACAAGCTTGAGACTCAAATTTGACCAAGGTTATAATGACAAAGATTGATAAAATGAAGGATAAAGGTCAATGACAAATAGGATATGCACCCAAGGATCGTCCAAAAGCTTAATAGTCTTCCCATGTTTAAAATTTGAAGGTCTAAATGCAACCTAAGAGTCTAAGATTAATCTATGCAATGCAAAGGATGGGGGAGGGTAACCTATAATGCAATGTACTCCTAAATGGAAATGCTAGAATGAATTGATAAGGCTTGCAAGTCTTTGGTTTATCAATCAAGGTCATTGTAAAATGAGTTGATTGGATTTTGGACAAAGATTTTGAGAGTTTCTGGTTATCAGACAATTGCAGCATTGTTTTCTACAAATGTGTTGATTCAAGTTGCGGGTTTCTAGAGTTCTATTGCGGTTTCGGATGACAATTGCGGCTCTATTTTTATTAGGTGCGATGACAAAATGTTGATTTTGTAGTTTTGATGGATTTGACCTAGTTTTGAATGGGTTTTTGATAGATTTTGATGAGATTTGATTGGAAAACACTGAATACAATCACAAGCAGTTGTTTTTCTTTTATTTGGTATGAATGTGTAAGATTTTTAAATGTGTAAAAGACACTTGCAAACAGACTTCATAACTTGTGGCTTCTCAAGAGATACCACCCGCTAGATCCCAACTTAGATTTCTCCAACCACTTAAACAAGGTGGACAGCTAAAGACTCGGTGGTTCTGGCTCCCCTCCACGATACTCACTTCTCGGGCTCACCAAGTCTCAATTCCCCAAAGAGGAATTTATGCCTCTACACATGCTTAGTGAAGACATGGGGCAGCTTCAAAATGACTATTCCTACGCTAGCAAGTGAAAGGGATTTTGGACACTATAACAAAGGTTCATAGTGAATACTCAGGGACACGACTCCCCACAAGCATCCAGCAAGCTAGTTAAGGCTTTAATCACTATACTAGGGGCTTTTATACATTTTATGGTAGGTGCCCTACTTTGAGTGACACTATACACCAAGGGAAAAGACCGTTGTGAGGACTTGACGGTTTAGTCTTATCCTTTTATATACCAACCCGAGCAAAAAACTGGTTGGAGTTGTTCCCTCTTTTGAGGCAGGCCCCTCCAAAAGTAACAAAAGCTAGACAAGGATATTTTTTATCACCCAAGATCACACGAAGCACGAGGGAAGAGCATACACAACACCTTTACCTCACACTCACATGGGGTTCATTTTAAGCCCAAAACCAAAATTTGGGGGTGAGATTATACAAATGCTAAAGAAATTCTTATGATCCTCAAGATCACCAAATGGAATGAGAGGAGAGAATACACACTCTATGACAATTTGCAAACTACCAAACATGAAAGACACTTATAAATTTTAACATGTGCTTATTATTTGAAGACACTTGGATTCTTTTTATACAAGTGACGTTTGATGCAAGTTCATTTTAATTCCCATGAGTGAAAAAATACATTTTGTTGTTCTTTTTAAACCCTTATGAATGAGATATGCAAGTTATTTTTACCCTTATGAATTTGATGCAAGTTGTAGTTGTAGATTTTAGGTCTAATGAGTGATTCATGCATATTTGTTGTTCATTTTAAGCCCCATGAATGTGGAAGATGCATTTTTTTGTAAATTTTAAAACCACTGAATGAAATGTGATTTTTAGCTCTTTAAAAAGTGTGTTGAAAAACACAAAAAATATTTCTTATCCAAAAACAAGCCAAAAATCTTGCAAAACCACAAGTTAGATCTCCTTGATGGAAGCCACACGCTGAAAACAAAACATCAGTAAACCAAAAAAAACTTGAATGATAACAACAAACTAAAATAGTGATAACTTTTTCAAAACTAAACAAAATTTTAAACCATAAAAATCTATGGAAATCTAAGACATAAACCTTCAAAACCCAGAAAGAGTTTGGAAAAATATTGCACAACAAAAGTGTTATAAACAACAGAAAACTCGGGTCTTAACAACTAAATTTAAAAAAATTGTGAGCACTAAAACAGTCATAACTTTCTCAAAACATCAAAATTTAAAACCGTTTGAAGTTCTGGAAAGCTTAGAGCAAGACCTACAAAACCTAGATAGACATTTTTTAAGATTCTAGGTGCCCATTTTTCTGTGTTCAAAAGAAGATGACAGGATTTTGTGCAAATTCTTGGTTGTAACCTACAAAACAGCAAAAGAAAACAAGAAAACAAACAAATTTCTCTGCAATATTGTAAGATTCACATCAAGTTCACCAATGTATGATGGTAAAGATCAATCTAGCCTAGATAATAGTGACAACCACAACACCTCTAAGCTAATAACCCAATCTAAACAAGAGAAAACAATCAAATGAAGAGAGTAAATGAAAACAAATAAACAAAGCACTCCCCATTGCAGTTGAATCACTTCTCTTTTCTCTCCTATTTCTTCTTTTGAAAATATGCCCTCATATTTTTAGAACTTGTGCAAATACCTACAAATTGTAAGCAAGGAAGTTGGAAATAAGTGGTTGTTAAGAAAAAAATGGAGGATAAAGGCTTCTTTTATAGACAACCATTTGAACAGATGGATGAGATCGCTCATCTAGAAAGATTGCAATATCGGCGGATGAGGATTCATGAGATGAAGGTTACAAAATGGACAGTCGAGATTAGAAAGAGCCTAGAGGCAATCAATTGTCGAGATTCGAAAATAAGATAGTGGAGGGATAATGGTCAAATTAAAAATTAGAAACCATTAATTCGTGAGGAAGGAATCTCTGGACAAATGGAGGCACAAATAATTTTTCCAAATTATTTATTTTTAGAAAAAAAGGCAAGTGGGAGGAAATGGTTATTTAATTAAAATAATTTATGAAATCAATTTTAATTAAATGGGGAAAATGGATATGAGACATAAATAATTAATTTAAGTTAATTATTTAATGGTGGAAAGGAATATCATGAGATAATTAAATAATTTCGACAATTATTTAATTATGGAGGAATGGGAAAGGTCGATGAATAGACAAATAATAACGATTAATATTATTTGACTATAGACGAATGATAAAAGATGAATAATTAAATAAATAATTATTTATTTAATTATTGAAGAAAAAGGGGGTGTTAGTGATGCAATCAATTTTATTTAATTGATCGTAGTAGAAATAAAGATTAAGAGGTGAATTAATTAAATAATTAAAAATTATTTAATTAATAGATGAATATGATCAAGAATAATTAAATAATTAAAAATTATTTAATTATGTGGAGACGAGGACCAAGAAAAATGACGCTCATAGACTAGGACATTTTTTAGTGTCTACATTTTTCCCCTCTTTGACATAATGCAGTTCATCACGTTGTGTCAAAGAAATTTAATTCTGAAATATGCCCCAGTGTAAAGAGAATGAAGGATGACTAGGAGGGCTATAAAATATGCCCTGGTGTAAAGAGAATAAGGAAGGATGACTAGGAGGGTTGTAAACAAATAGAGAGAGTAAAATGAAAACAAAGAAACAAAGCACTCCCCATTGCAGTTGAATCAAATTTCTCTTGTCTCTCCTATTTCTTCTTTTGCAAATATTCCCTCATATTTGTAGTAGAACATGTGCAAATACCTACAAATTGTAAGCAAGAAAGTTGGAGATAAGTGGTTGTTAAGGAAAAAATGGAGAAAGGCTTCTTTTATAGAGAGCCATTTAAATGGACGGACGAAATTACTCATCTAGAAAGATTCCAAGATCGATGGATGAGGATTCATGAGATGGAGGTTACAAAACAGATGTTTGAGATTAGAAAGAGCCCAAAGGAAATTAACGACCGAGATTCAAAAATAAGATAGAGGAGGGATAATGGTCAAATTAAAAATTAGAAATCATTAATTCATGAGGAAGGAATCTCTAGACAAGTGGAGGCATAAATAATTTTTCCAAATTATTTATTTTGAGAAAAAAAGGCAAGTGGGAGGAAATGGTTATTTAATTAAAATGATTTATGAAATCAATTTTAATTAAATGGGGAAAATGGATATGAAACATAAATAATTAATTTCAGTTAATTATTTAATGGAGGAAAGGAATGTCATGAGATAATTAAATAATTTCGACAATTATTTAATTATGGATGAATGGGAAAGGTCAATGAATAGACAAAATAATAACGATTAATATTATTTGACTATAGGCGAATGATAAAAGATGAATAATTAAATAAATAATGATTTATTTAATTATTGAAGAAAAAGGGGGTATTAGTGACGCAATTAATTTTATTTAATTGATTGTAGTAGAAATAAAGATTAAGAGGTGAATTGATTAAAAATTATTTAATTAATAGAGGAATGTGATCAAGAATAATTAAATAATTAAAAATTGTTTAATTATGTGGAGATGAGAACCAAGAAAAATGACGCTTGCAGACTAGGACATTTTTCAGTGTCTACAAATGGTATAAAGGTCAATGAGTGGATCATTTTGGATGTCTTGTTCAATGGTTGGATCTTGGTCAAAGATGAGTGTATCTTGGACGACATGATTATCTAGAAGGATTTCTTGAATAGACTTAAGGATATGATCATGAAATGGAATGAGATCACAAGAAATACCTTGATCTTGACATAAGGATGAATTTATGATTTCATGCTTTGGATTTTCCTTTTGAAATATATCCAAAGGTGTAGGTAATGGAATGTGATTTTGGGCAACAATAGAATTTGCATGACTAAACATATGTTTATTGGATTGGGTGGATTGAAATGGA